>LXGT01000056.1:0-116045 GCA_001640655.1 Endoconidiophora laricicola
CAGGTTGTTTTCAAGTACCATCATCCATCATTCGAACAGCCAAAGCTAACTACAATTAATAATTCACCTATATTTTCAGGTATTAATTCTATTTGCTATCAGTGTAGAATAATTTATACCACCATAAGAAACTTGAAAATCCATAAGTACCAAAATGATAAGCTACATATATTTTATCCCCGTATTTTTGAGAATTGAGAACAGGTAAGGTACTTAAAAAATAACCTTTTCCATAAAAAAAATTGGTGGAATCAAGATGAGTATTCTTTATGCTTAGCTTGTTGTCTAATTCTAAATCTAGCACCCCCACTTAATAATCTTTCACTATGACCATCCCCTTATAATGAACCAACTACAGAAAGAATATCTACATGATGAGGTCCTATTATAGTGCTATGAATGACTTCTAACACTGCTCGGTTACACTTGTTTTACCAGGTCACTAAGAAGTTAAGCAATCATGCAGTAGGCAGATAGAGGGCCCCTGCATGGAGGAAGTTGATAGGCTGGAGTTTCGGGTTTTATCTACACGTTTTTTTTCTGTTTTAGTTAGGTATGTTGGGTTGCAAACTTTCTGCGATGAAAACTTGATCAAGCTTCATGTATGAATATTGTTGGATTCTGCTCTTCATGAATTTACTAGAAGATTCTTGTAAGAAGCAATGGGTCAAAAGATACAAATGTAAGCTTGTAATCCTTACCCTGGGCCAGTTGTCTAAGATTGGACTCGAACTTGTGATGGTACCTACTGATTGCTTGATTACGATGAACCCTATCACTAGGGTCACCACTGACTTGGGCATTACCTACACCAAGTGAGGGGTTGACAATGGACAGCATCAACACTGACTTTGGACTGCCCATAGTTGAGATCATAGGATACTGCGACGCTGATTTCACTGGCTGTCACACAGCGGAGAATGGCTTTCACTTTCATACAGTTATGCTAATGATATGAATACACCCTACCACTGCTATTAAATGTGATTGTCATGCCGCTTGTTCGCTGTGACGCAATCATTGCTAATGGGGAAGTTGAAATTTACAGTTACCATCGGCAAATAGTTAGTCAGCTTCTTTTGGTTTAAGTTTCCTTTTGTTAAATGTGTCGTTTGTATGTATGGTTGGTTTCTTTTGAGTGACGATAACTTGAAGATGATATATGTATAAGAGTTGTTATATTCTGCTCTCCTTCGAGTATTGAGTTTTGCATGTTCAAGTTTATCAATCATATACACTCATACTCCTAATTTACTTTTCTCTTCGTATATCTTTCTGTTTTATACATATCGTCACCATAGCTGTGCTATATAGTTGACATCATGAACTATTTTCTGCTACTATCATTTTGAGTTTGTGCCCTGGTCATCATATATAGCCATTGCCTGTTTTGCCAGTAGTCACAGCTATCTAGGTTAGCATATATAACGGCCCTTTTTGTTTAACTACTTACCCTTAAGTGGATATTTATAAGTCAACATCGAAGGTTGTGTATTGCCATTCTACCCTATGCCAACTTTGAGGTACACAAACATCTTTTAAAACCTTCCCCACCCTCCCCCCATCTTTGCGGATAGGAGTATTGCCATGACTGAAGCACGTTTGTAGTAGTAGGATGTCTGTGATAATTACCAGGCGACCTTCTTGCGCAGCTAGTATGGCTTTGTCTTGTTGTCTCTAAGCAAAGCCTCAATGTAACGAATATATGCATAAAAACCATTCATATAATACCAGTGAAGATGAAAGTATAACCAGCTTTTATAAGGTAATTAAGGGACGTAGTCTACTAAAATCGCGACTTGACACACATACACCCATTCTTTAGTATGATTATAGCAAATATCGTCGTGTCTGATAGCTTTGTTTGCTGTTCTATGAGCCGCTGAACTGGATAAGACCATGTTACGAGTATCCCACAGGTGGACATTGTCAAAGTGAAAAGAAATGTACTAAGAACCAAGTAGAGGACTATCTAAGAGTTAAGTATCGAGTTAAAGACCTGAGTAGCACAGGGACAAGAAGAATAAACTAAAGGCAAACAATACAACGTCATGGAAACGAGTAGAATGTTAAGATAGTAGGGAGATTGTATAGATAATGACACGATACAAAAAGAGTGAAGAAAACACAGAATTGGAAGATCATCGATTGGTGTTGATTGGCCATGAACCCTATTACTAGGGTTAGTCTATTCACCACTTACTATTATAAGAATGGGATTTCCCAGGCACTTTGATATCTACTTGAGAAATATAGAATCTTTGCTGTATTATCGAAAGCTTTGATGCCGATGCCGGGAAATAAATTTCTAAGTACTATATCAATTCCTATATACCATGTAAAAGGCTTATAAAAGCCAAGATATTCATCCTGACAACTGTGTATATTTTCAAGTTTTTTGTTGCACGTACCTTAATCTGCCTAACAAGGCTTGCCTGCGATGGACTTGTGCTGCCGATGTCAAGCTAGCCAATTAGAGACAAGGCATTTTCCCTTGCTAGATCTTAGTGCGGAGAAAAGACGGAAGTCACCAATAGTGTCTACGATTAGCTAATGAAGAGCTAAACCCTACTATAATACTAGAATTTAGACCTAAAAAATATATTAAATAAAATTAAACTACAAGTAGTACTAGTACTAGAATTGGTTTTCAGGGCGCTCGAACTCAACTGATAATATGTATATGAGAATGAAAGTACTACGCAAAGAACGAGGACAATGCACTATGATTTATCAGCCGCTCTTCCCATTGTAACTTTGAAACTACTCAATTCCCATCTGTCTTGACAAGAATAGAAACTACCTATTCTTACTATCTACTTTGTTCCGTCCTTTTTATATGCACGTTATCCCGTCGTTGCATTTTCTTTCGCTCATTTCTAAACTTTGCATAAGATTCATCCAGCTAGCGATAGTCTTTTAACTACATACACTATGACATCAACCGCTTCCAATATTAGACGTAATACCAGCAGCGATGCTGGTGGCATCTGTATCTCAATCGATCGTGGAGGCACATTCACAGATGTTCACGCTTCTATTCCTGGCCAAGATGACATTATACTCAAGATACTCTCTGTCGATCCTGCAAACTATAAAGATGCGCCAACCGAAGGCATTCGCCGCATTATCGAACAGGTCTCGGGAGTTTCTATTCCACGTGGGAAGCTACTAGATCTCAGTTCCATTGAGCGCATACGTATGGGAACCACTGTTGGCACCAATGCTCTCTTGGAACGCAAGGGTGCTCGCAGTGCCTTATTCATCACTAAAGGGTTCAAAGACCTTTTGCGAATCGGCACGCAATCTAGACCTAAGATCTTTGATCTTACAGTGAAGCTACCTGAATTGTTGTATCAGTCTGTCGTCGAGGTTGATGAACGAGTGACGCTAGAAGGATATACCGAAGATCCATTTCCGTCTTCCATAGACTTGATGGCCTCCGACTCACAACTAGTCCATGGCCAAACCGGCGAGGTTGTGCGTATTCTCAAGACTCCCGACTTGGAAGTTGTAATGCGGGATCTAAAGCGAGTTTGGGACGAAGGATATCGGTCAATCTCTATTGTTCTTCTCCATTCTTACATCTATCCAGCTCACGAACAGGCGATAGGTGATATTGCCCGAAAAATGGGATTCCTAGTCGTCGAAAGTGCCGCTCTTCAGCCTATGATCAAAGTAGTGCCTCGCGGAATGTCGGCAACTGCGGATGCTTACTTGACACCTATCATTAAATCGTATATTGACTCCATCTCAGAGAGCTTCATGGGTGGTTTGGGCTCATCAGGCTCAAGATGTGAGTTCATGCAGTCCGATGGTGGTCTCGTTGACTTTCGCAATTTCGGTGGCCTGAAAAGCGTTCTATCTGGTCCAGCAGGTGGCGTTGTTGGCTACGCTCAAACTACTTTTGACGCTGAAGAGAACAAGCCGGTTATCGGTTTCGATATGGGCGGCACATCAACGGATTGCTCGCGTTTTGCCGGCACTTATGAGCATGTTTTTGAGACGACAACAGCTGGAGTCTCTATTCAAAGCCCTCAACTTGACATCAATACGTAAGCTCACTATCATCACCTTTCTTGACAAAAAAAATTAATGTTGTTTTTTTTTTCCCCTTTTTGTACTAACATAGCATCTCATGGAACTTATAGCGTTGCTGCTGGCGGTGGCTCTATGCTTTTCTGGCGCGATGGCCTTTTTGTAGTTGGCCCCGAGTCAGCTGGTGCTCATCCCGGCCCGACATGCTATCGAAAGGGAGGGCCTCTCACCATCACGGATGCAAATGTATTTTTGGGGCGCATCCAGGCACAGTTCTTTCCGTGCATATTCGGGCCTAACGAAGATGCGCCTCTTGGAGTCGAGTTGACCCAGGTTGCATTTGAGAAGCTCACACTTCAAATCAATTCAGATAATGCCAAGGAAGGGAAGCCTTCACTTACAGCTGATGAGGTGGCACTAGGGTTCTTACGCGTTGCCGATGAAGTTATGGCACGGCCGATCCGAGCCTTAACAGAAGCTCGTGGGTTTGACACGTCGACACATCTTTTAGCTTGCTTTGGAGGTGCAGGAGGTCAACATGCATGCTCTCTGGCTGCTGCTCTGTCGATTTCCAGGGTTGTTGTTCACAAGTATGCTTCTATCCTCTCAGCATACGGATTATCGCGTGCTGATCTTGTACACGAGGTTCAACGTCCAACTGCCCTGGAGTATGCCAAATCCAACATGTCTACTATACAAGACACTCTGGCTAAGCTCCGCACTGAAGCTACCGAACGTCTTGTCAGTCAAGGAATGTTGGAAAACCAGATCCATCACGAAGTATACCTTAACATGCGCTACAAGGGCTCAACAACGTCCTTTATGATTCTCCAGGAGGCTGGCGATGCAACTGGAACCGGATGGGACTTCCAGCGAGCTTTCGAAGAACGTCATCGCCGTGAGTTTGGCTTCAACTTCCTTGGGAAGCCCATCTTGATCGATGACTTTCGTGTGCGTGGTATCGCCTCTTCCTCTGGTTGCAAACAGGAAAGTCCGTTTCAACAACTACGACGACTAGAATCTTCCATGACGTCAATTAAGCCATCCATACGTCGAGAAGTAGCCAAGGTATGTTTCTCAAGTACTTCTGGAAGAATTGATACTCCGGTCTATATTCTAGAGGATATACCTGTTGGATCAAAACTCACAGGCCCTGCTTTGATCCTTGACAAGACTCTCACTGTCTTAGTATCTCCTGGGAACATAGCTTCTGTACTTGACTCGTGTGTTGTCATTGATGCAGTTTCATCATCCTCATCGCCTCAGTCAGTAGCTCGGATAACTACTACTGGCGATGCTATCAGCCCCATACAGCTCTCAATCTTCGGCCACCGTTTTATGTCTATTGCTGAGCAGATGGGACGTAGTCTGCAGAAAACTGCGGTTTCCACCAACATCAAGGAACGACTTGACTTTTCATGCGCCCTGTTTTCTCCTGATGGTGGTCTTGTAGCTAATGCTCCGCACGTTCCTGTTCATCTGGGATCAATGCAGTTTGCAGTCAAGTATCAACATGAAAAATGGAAAGGGAAGCTTCGGGATGGCGATGTCTTAGTGTCAAATCACCCCTCATGCGGCGGTACTCATCTACCAGATATTACCGTCATCAGTCCCGTATTCGAAAACGGGGACATTGTGTTTTATGTCGCTTCACGTGGCCATCATGCTGATATTGGCGGTATTCTCCCAGGTTCCATGCCTCCAAATTCTAAATATCTATACGAGGAAGGTGCAGCCATTGAGGCTGAGAAACTTGTTAGTGCCGGTGTCTTCAACGAAGAGAGGATAACTGATCTTCTCCTTCGCGACCCTGCTAAGCATCCTGGTTGCTCTGGTACGCGTTGCTTGACAGACAACTTGTCTGATCTGAAGGCACAAGTAGCTGCCAACAATAAAGGTGTTCAGTTGATCCAAGGTCTAGTGCTTGAAAGCGGACTCCACGAGGTGCAGAAATACATGTATGCTATTCAAGCTACTGCTGAACGTGCTGTGAGAGATTTGCTCCGTTCGTTTCACCAACAGGCTGGTGGAAAACCTCTTTCGGCTATCGACTACATGGACGATGGAACTCCAATCAGTCTTACAGTCACTATAGACGGAGACACAGGCTCTGCCGTATTCGACTTCAAAGGTACAGGCTCTGAAGTGTACGGGAACACCAATGCGCCGGTAGCTATCACACATAGTGCTATAATCTACTGCTTGCGGTCATTGGTAGCCTCTGATATTCCCCTTAACCAAGGCTGCCTTGAGCCAATCACTATTCGAATACCGGAGTCGTCACTACTGTCTCCTTCCAAGGCAGCCAGTGTAGTTGGTGGGAATGTGCAAACATCTCAACGTATTACGGATGTTGTTCTTAAAGCATTTAATGCGTGTGCTGATTCCCAAGGCTGCATGAATAATCTCACGTTTGGAGTCGGCGGTACAGACCCTGTCACTGGCAAGCATGTAGATGGCTTCGGGTATTATGAGACTATAGGAGGCGGTGCCGGTGCCGGTCCTTCCTGGGCAGGATCGAGCGGAGTCCATACTCACATGACAAACACACGCATCACAGATCCAGAGGTCTTTGAGAAACGTTATCCGTGTGTGCTTCACCAGTTTGGTATCCGTGAAGGATCTGGTGGATGTGGAAGATTCCCAGGCGGAGATGGTATCATCAGGGAGATTGAGTTCACTGTGCCGGTTCAAGTTAGTATCATTTCAGAAAGACGCAGCCGTGCTCCACATGGTATGAAAGGAGGAGGGGATGGCAAAATGGGCGTCAACTATTGGCTTCAGAAGGAAAGCGGGCGCAGAGTAAGTCTTGGAGGTAAAGCAACTGCAAAGTTCTTAGCTGGTGATCGGGTGATGATAGCAACACCCGGAGGTGGAGCTTGGGGGGCGGTAGTCGATACACAAGAGTGATTTTGAACCTGTATAGTTACTAGTAGTACTCATGCTAATATAGCTATCAATCCTTTTCTTCTTTGTAATTGTGTTCTAAAAACTGATCTCTTTTTTCATCATTCTTAACACACTCTTGAGTTTGTAGTGAGTAAGGGTTAGGATGACATATTATTGATTAGTTTACATATATTACCTATTGGGAAAGTTTTTTTTGGAACTACACAAGGGCATTTGATGGCTCATTTTTATGATCTTTTCTTGTCTCTCCTGAATTTATGCATACCATTGATTAGCCTCGCCTTGAAAGTTCATTTGAAATGAAATACTAAAAGCGCTTCTATACAGCCTCTTTCGATTATACATAAACGTCATGCTGTCGAACAAAGAAGACGACGTTAACTCCCCAACCAACTCAGCACCGTGCATCCTAGCCAGGGCATTTCTTCTGAAGCTATATTTGAGTAGGACAACAATGGCATATTCACAGGAACTTTTTTCTTTCTTCTTTCCTTCTACAACATCTCAAAGGCGAAGCCCACAGGGCTACTGCAGTGTACTGTTCAGTTCTCGATCAATTTTCATCGTAGGACAGAAAATGTAAGCCTTGCAACCACAGAGAATGGTGTGACGTAGAGCCTGGAAGTCCCACTGAGGTTCTACTACATAAAAACGTTGATTCAGCAGGCTGGCGCGATTCTTACATTGCCAAATGGCATGCTGTGGCTCACCGTATATTCGGGAATGAAGACTCGAAGAAATAGCTCTTTTGTATCTTATATAGTGCGGTTAGAGGAGTGATTCCTACTTCATTCCAGTACGAGGTAGTTACAGATGATTTCTCCAAGGGATATCATCTGGGTCCTTTGGCTACTCCGGGCATCAACTGTGCACCTTGTTGTCCCCCTGTGAAAGATGGGCTGGTGATCTCGGAGTCAGCTGTGAGTTTACAAACTTTCTAGAAGTTGGTGCTACGGCACATGATGAAGTACTTGCAAGTGAGGTAATTGTGGGCAAAGTGGAAGAATTCATTGCCAATACCAGCGATGAAGAGCTCTGTAGAGACTTCCGTGCCACCCAAGCACAAGCATGGCCGTTAGGACATATTGTACAATCAGCGGATCGACCTGTTAACACGAAGCACGTGGCTGCTCCAACAAAAAGAGACATAGGAACAGAGACAGATAGTTAAAGCAGAATGAGCAAAATCACCCCCCAAAAAAAAATTGCAGGAAACTGAAAGCAAGATAGCAGTGAAACCAAAATGACCACAAACAAAGAAAGCATGATATAGAAGAATACAAGCAAGGTGCAGCACAACTTAAAACAAGATAGAAAGAGAAGAGCGAATGATGAAAGCAGGACGTTGGGGGGAGGGATAAGTGGTGGCTTCATCGTCCATTGTGTTCTAAATGATACGCGTCGTCTAGTGATGGACGGTTTCACAGAGTAGTAGGGTATATATTGTACAGGCAGATTTCTTGTTATAACCGGGATTCTGTCACAAATGTCAGGAATAGTGCCAGACCCTTCTCTGTAACAAGATCATCTCGTACATCACTTCTTAGTATCTCAGAGTGCAGCACCTATGACTTTCGTTGCGCCAAGATGTAAGAGTCTCTAATTTTAATGACCCTGACCCGGTAAGCTGGTAGGCCGAAGCTCCAGCACACTCAAGGTCACCTTCAGATATCTTACCTAACGTTATAGAGGCGATAGGAAAGACACGAGATAGCACAACCGCTTCTCCGGAAAAGACAGATGACCTGTTTAACCTATGCCGGGCACTCTTCTAAGTCTAATACCGCCCCGACACGCTTTGCTTCTCAGCTAGGTCACTCGGTATCATCTCAACATGAAGCCGCGATAAAAGTTAGTCTCAAATTGCCTTCACAAGAGCCACTGCTGTAACTTAGGAAGCCGAGACTGTCAAGGTTGCCGTCGCATAACCTTCAAGTCATGAGGTCATGACAGATGGTCTTCATGATGCTGGGAATACGCCTTGAAGAAGCCGAAAGAAATGACATCGGAGTCCTCGTTTGAGGACACGTGTTATACGTATTATAAGATTTCAAGTAGGTTCTTCTTCGTGAGAAAGGTCGGCGGCGGCTTGGGCAACGAAAAGTATCCGTCAGTAGAATAAAAATGTAACGAGAAAGGGGTTAGAAGATATGTTCATTCTCCACTTTGTTCCTATTCGCTAAAAGAAAAGGTCTTGGCTTCCTCGCCCAACTGGCTATAGTATACGAGAACCATACTTTCCACGCTTGATCAAAATCGTATGTTAGAGCTACATACGAGTTCTTGATGAAGATGACACCATGCCGACAGAGTTTTTCTTTGGCGGTGAGGTGAGGGATGCCGGCTGGTTGCCATCGCCGCTCTCTACATACGAAGAAAGTTGCTAAAACTTTCAGTTGGTTCACATCAGAGACCAACAACGACCATAGAATGGTCCCCCATCATCTTGAGAGTCATCATAGACACACCTCAATGTCATTAGCTATGTTGAACCCTAACCATATGTCTTTTTTGCCTTGGGGGCTCTAAGTTATAATCAAAGGGTAACTCTTGCCAAGAGCCTATGCTATGTATGCTGTTGACACTGTCTTTGTATACTATGCAAGGCAGTAGTAACTAGCATTAATTGTGGTTGTATAAGCAAATAGCATAGATAATAGATTCCAAATATTGACATGTTGAACGTCCGTCCAACTAAATAGTTCTGTACTAACGTAAGTGCCTCAACGGGATGTGGGCACTCACTACGAGGGCCTAGCATAGTTCAAAGAGTGGTATGTTATGTTAATATTAAATTTATATGATGTGATATGATTTGAACTATTTTAAGTCTAGTCTACCCAACTCACGAAGAGCATACTACTCTGTTAATGATATATACTGACTAGTATGTATTGCTACATAGTGTACGAAGGCAAGGTGTATAATGGACTGGGAAGACCGCCGACCAGTTGTATAAGCCATGTTCCTGAATAGGCCATGTTCCGGTTCTTTTGTTTTATCAGAATGGTACCGTATGTACTGAAGATCTACCGAATGAGGTAGTCTCGATGCTCCTTAGGTCTAGATGCTTGTAGAGGAAGACAGAACTAAAGGTCTACATTGCTGCAAGTCAGTCATGGTCAGAGATTAATAAGCGTCATGAAAAACGGGATATTACGGGCATATTCTCTTCCTCGAAATTCCGAACATTTGGAGTAAACCTCTTGGCGCTGGCATAACTCCAAGCCTAATACTACTACTAGTAGTAATATACTGTTGGCGTACTAACGATACGACCCTGAGTGTATACATTTAACGTTTGGTTCCTGGTGGAATGGATCGAATTGTTTTTTTTTCAAGCGCCAAAGCCGAAGCCAAGCCTTTCTGCACTATTTTCGAGTCGTCAGAAGCTCTCTGTCTCTTCTCTTTGAGCCTCATTTTGTAGCCGTAAGCGAACATATAAAGTTCACTCGATCGGATGCCAAGACGATCTATATAAGTATAAGAATAGAGAGAGGGGGAGAGAAAGAGGAACAGAAGGAGGCTCTGTGAGACAACACACAAATTGGCTTGGCTTGGCTTGGCTTGACAGCCTGAACAGAAAATTTGAGCCGCAAACTTATAGCTAATGTTGTGTCTGTACTATACTATACTGTGTCTAGATGATGTTTAAACGTATACACTGTGTTGGACAGATGAGGGGTGGGAAGTAGATCACGAATGTATTAAGAATTTGATTAACTATAGTTAGGTGAGAATAAATGTCAACAGAAAGAGGATGTGTTCGTAATACAGCTGCCGCGGTCACAGCTACGTAGTATTGCTGACGTTAAACCAACACCTTGTATTTCAGTATCGTTCGGGTACAATTAGTTCCATCTAGTGGCAACTTCGGCTGCCATATTGCCTTCCTTCTGCCTAGACCACATCTTGGGTGATCGACCTCCACAAAGAGTTGAAAGTGATGTGGAGAAAATGTGAAATGTGACAATAAAAGGGTACATCCTTGGGGAGCTACGAATGTGACAGGAGACAAGGAACCTTGTCACTAGTTTTGGCTAGCTAAAGGTTGATAATGCCGAGTACGAAATGCTGGTCTTCAGGCCCATGGGTATATGTAGTAGTAGTAGTAGTATATGTTATGAGTGCACGTTCATAAGTATGCGCGGAGTTACGCCAATATTACTTTCAACACTACTACTATCGTGGAGACCCTTCTTTATGTGTCAGACAGGGTGAGACATGCACTCGCGCGAAGTAATATGGAGAGAGAGTCAGCACTAATTGGAGCCGAACAAGCCTGTTAGTAAGAGGCCTATATAGTAAAGTCCGGTATCTTCATAGTTCTAGAAACTGAATAAGATTAATGATTAAAAAAAAAAAAATATAGTAAAGTCCGTTCCGTTGTCATCAGGGTAGGCCATGGCGATGCTTGTTTTCTCCTTCTTTGTCAGTCTTCCTTTCCTCTTATTCTCCGAGTTAACAACAATAACAATAACAACTTATTCTCCGAGCAGTCTTCAAACCCATCAATTTGAACTTTAGCCGACATGCAGAAATCGAAACGTGTTTACTATATTTGTTCGACATTGCGGTTGTGTCGCAAGCCAGTTAAAAAGCAAGTCTTTATCGATATCAATCACCAACCAATATCGCTTAGTAAGCTTTTTGTTAGTATATGTATATCGGAGTGCCACTGACAAACAAGCGACTATTTGAATATTTGAATATGACCAGTAATAATCTCACTTATTCACTTTGCTACTTCTACTTCAGGATGTGCAAGCATATGAGCCTACATCACATCACTTATATGTCAGTATAAGAAAATAGCACCAGGGAATGGGTATCACAAGACATTCTAGCCAACAAGTAGTAGGCTATCATTTACAAGTCATTCTATGCCGATTTAGTTTATACCATAGACAATACGTTATGGCATTAAAGACACCAGCTTCAGTCTCAACAGTGTCAGCAGGAACCAGATTTTGAAAGAAAAGTCAGCATCCGTCTCATATTAGTTAATACACTATTCAAACGGTAAGGCGACCAGCCGTTAATAATCAAACAGAATAAGAGCGTATCAGTTTTCCTAGCCTTCCACAGCATGGCTGCTACTTTTGTCATGAACGTGCACTCATAACATATACTTCTACTACTATTACTGATTAGTCACTCAAGGTTAGTATCGCCAGCCTCGAGTACCCTTATACCCTTATCCTTATGCAGTATGCAAGATTCCTGGTCAGGTGACTGTAACACAATTTGTATTCCACTGCTAGCAATATATACTACCACCATCAGAACGCGCTTTTGTTTTTTTTTCTTCTAAATACACTGCAAATCTCTCTTTACATTTCGGGATTTTCCAACAGCCTGACCACGTTATCACGGCAGCCGGCAGACCAGCCTTCCTTGCCTCCCTTGTGCCGCGCTGCATCATCTGTGCTATGCTTCCCCTATATCGCCCTCCTTTGATTTAACTCAAAGCTATAGTCGGTTTTTAGCGCAGGGTTGTTGATGTAATATCAGCTTTAAGAGCCAAAGAGCGACACAACAAACAGAGCATTTTAGCCGCTGTCTTTCTCTTCAGTGTTCCTACTATGTAGAAACTCGGGGTAGAGGGAAGCAAGATTATACAAAAGTCCTTTTTTCTTTCCTTTTCTTTTCTTTTCTCTTTCATCTTTTACTCTCCCAAGGCCAGGATTCCTCTTTCTTAACAATTTGTAACAAATCTTGTTGCTGAGAGGAGGCTTGTCTCTTCCCGCTTAATCATTTATCCACCTTATCTTTCGAGGGAAGGATTTAATATATAAATAAAATAAATCGGCTGTAACTATCATAGTATTAAATGGTAGAAAAAGAAAAAGAAAAAATACTTATTCTCCGGGTCTGCAGTTATCTTTCAGGCAGTCAATATCGGCAAATTCTCTGCCAACCTAACGACACAGGCGCATCGTTCTTTGTCAGACGGATGATGTTGAAATAAGCCTCAATATGCCATCTATGCGTAGCGAGGTAGGACATCGCTATATTTCATTGAAAGCTAGCCTACTATGAAAGGAATCGATCGTAGGGCGTTGCGCTACTGAGGACAGCGCTACAATATCACTGTAGATATCAAAGATGTAGATGTACGTACACTACACAGATCGATCTACAACTTAGTTAGTACATCTGGCTACGCTTATCTATATTTGCCGCCTTAGTTGACATTGTCGTCTAGCGACTCTCTGTCCTTCGAGAGGCAACAGCCCTTGTGCCGGCAGATCAACACGTGTATCTTAGCCAGGCAATCAGACACGAGCCAACCGAGCCATAAGTCGGCCAACGCAAGGCGTAAGTCGGCCATTCTAGGGCAAATGCGGGTGTAGGCGATCTTCTAATCAATTTTCTTTCAATCCTTATTGTCTTTCACAGGGCTCGTATGTCACAACGGCACTGCATGTTCCCCTGCCCTCCTCCCTTGAAATTTTTGTTCTCATATTCTCTTACTCATGAAGCGAGAGCGTAACATCCTATGATATTCCGTCCCCTTACATGCTATGCTATAACATGCTATGCCATGTTGTGCTGTGTTGTGCTAAGCCAACTGTACAATTTATTCCAACTCTCACCGACTTGCTATTACCCCTCCACCACCCCGCCCCCTTCTCCCGTTCTATCAGTCTCAGATTTCTCCTCCTTCTCTCTCTATCCTATACCATGTGTCCCTTTCCCGCCTTTCTCTGCTTCCGCTATCAGGGCTCATCCATCTATGTTGGTCTTACTTTCTAGTTCTGCGGATATTACTACTCATAGTAATCAGGAGAAGGTGAAGAGGAAGATGGTCTTTTCCTCTAGCTCCTCTGCGCTTTGTTACTATTGTGTTGAGCTGTAAAAAAAAAAAAAAAAAGCCTGCCTATATATACATGGCCATTGCCTCATTTTTGCTACCATTTGTCCACATACCGACGTTGAATACTACTACTGCTATTACTACTATTATCCTACACAGAGAATCATTAAGCGCGGCTTCGCTTTTCTCAGAGCTGACATTCTTAGTGCTGATAGTGGTATCAAGACAAGTTCTACCTAGTAAGCTATCCTAGCCATGCCTGCCGATCCAAAAAAGATACGGGTGTGTCTAAATGACGTAACATATACGGTACAGAAGAAACAGAAAAGCACAAGAAATGATAGGATCTATAGTAAGCCCAAGTAGTGGCTTCTTCCTACTAGTTTCTTTCCTTGGACACCGGTCAAACACAATAAAAAGCGATTAATAACGAAAGAACCCCCGACAAGATACAACTGATTTGACAAATCGGTACTATTTTTCGGTTTTTTTATTAGTGGCTTTGCCCTATGCCCACCGGCAAGAGGGAAGGGGTTAGAAACGATACCGGACCTTAGCACCGCTTTGTTCTAACATTCATATATTAGATTTGGAGTAAGCTTTGGTGGGATTTACAAGCTGGACCAAGTGGAGTGAGTACAATGCAAAAGGAAAAGAAAAAGAAACAAAAAACTCTAGAACGCCAACCAGCGGCTAGTTGAGGCGTGTGAATTTGCTTGGTCGGGTTGTGCTAGACGTGCTATATTGGCTTATACGTATGTACCTGTACCACTACTACCACTGACATTGCAACTTATCATGCAATAGTAATGCGATTATGTACAGTTCACTCCGTCGGTCGCTTCCCTGATACAGCAGCACGCAAGCCACTTTCCCATGTACCAGACACTTTCTTTCTAGTTGTCCAGTAATAGTATAAAGATGTCGATAGCGGCGACTTCTTTTTGCCGGTGTCATTACTTTCGAGTCTCGCCCCCCTCCTCCTTCTTCCATTCATCAAATTTTACCAGTCTACTTTAGTTTCTATCTTTCCGTTCGCTCTGCCAGTCTCCATATTCGCTGACCAAGGGGCTACGTGAAGACTTCTTTCCTATACAGGGCCAAGTCTTGCTCTCAATACTTTTTTCCATTAGCAATTCCTACTAGTACCTACCTAGCTTTGACACCTTCTCATCCTCAACCTTCATCATGAGCCATCTGAATGCCGAGGAAGAGTACCATGCTCCGCACCACAGTATGACTACTGGTGAATACATATCCACGCGCGTCTCGTCGCTTAATCCGCCGTTGACTAAGCCGCCAAACCCCATCACGTTATTGCGTATGCTGTCTGGCCGCCAATGGGCTTTCTTTGCTGTTGCCTTTGCTGCTTGGGTAAGCTGGAAGTAGTACCACGGTCGCTTGTTCCCCTCCCTCACCTGTCTTTGTGATAGGTTTCACTGATCAAGCTTCTAAGGCCTAGAATCTACTCGCTCGGTGTCATGGGTGTCATCAATCCCAGCCCCATCTTGTGTATATATGTTTCCAATCTGAGATTACTAACTTGTTACACCGCAATCTAGACTTGGGATGCGTTCGATTTCTTCACAGTCTCACTAGCCATGAACTCGCTCAGCAAGACCTTCGGCAAGTCCAAAACTGACATTACTTGGGGCATCACCCTCGTGCTCATGTTCCGTTCCATTGGCTCGATCGTCTTCGGCATTGCAGCTGATCGTTTTGGCCGCAAATGGCCTTTCGTGATCAATGTTTTGATGTTCAGTTGCCTCGAAATTGTAAGTCACTCGCTAAAAGGGACAAAAGGAAACTTTGTTTTGCTACTTTCGGAAATCTGAGCCTTTCGACAGGGCTGCAACCTTGAACTATCAAGAGCGAAAGTCTTCCTGCTTGTCTTGTTCCAAGGGAGAATGCCAGAAATGACGCAGTACCTATCCATATAGACTTATCAACTAACGTTTCCGTCCTTTCTACTCAACAGGGCACATCGTTTACTCAAACCTACGATCAATTCCTGGCTTGCCGTGCGCTGTTTGGTATTGCTATGGGTGGTCTTTACGGTAACGCAGCCGCAACCGCTCTTGAAGATTGCCCTGATGAGGCACGAGGTCTGATGAGTGGCATTCTCCAGCAAGGTGTAAGTATCGCTATTTCTCATTATAATCCTGTAATATTTTTCTCTCTTTCCCAACTCTGCAGTATTCAGTGGTTGCCCATCCTTCATTGTCACAATGAATTCAGCCTAGTTCCTTGGAGGTAGTTGTGCTAAGCTTTTTTCTGGCAGCAGTGCCAAGCAAAAGCCAAGCAAAATCTGCCCAGTCAGCGCTGCTATCCAGATTCTGGGGTAATCAATCAGCCTTGGAATTGCACCAAAGTCTCGTAATTGCGGCTCTGAAAACTGAGAGAACATGAAAAACAAAAAACAAAAAACAAAAAACAAAAATTAATTTCTTTTTATATTTGTTCTCATTCCAAATGCTAACCCAGATAACCCTTAGTACGCATTTGGTTATCTCCTATGTGCCGCCTTATCCCGCGCCTTAATCGACACCACTTCCCATGCCTGGCGCCCTATCTACTGGTTTGCTGCTGGCCCTCCGGTCATTATCGCTTCTTGCCGTCTCCTTCTTCCCGAGACCGATATTTATATCGAGCGCCAGCGCCTCCGCAAAGCCGCCAATGACCTAGATGGCAACACCAATGCCAGCAAGGCCTTTGTTGACCAGGGCAAGGTCGCCTTGAAGAAACACTGGATCCTGCTGTCGTACATGGTCCTACTTATGGCTGGTTTCAACTTTATGTCGCACGGTTCACAAGATCTCTACCCCACTATGCTCTCGAATCAGCTATCATTCGACGCTGACATGGTCACCGTCACCCAAGTCGTTGCCAACCTAGGAGCAATGATGGGCGGCGTCACTATTGGCTTCCTCTCCCAGGTCTTTGGACGCCGTCTCAGTATCCTCGTCTGCTGTGTCTGCGGAGGTGCCCTCTTGTACCCGTATGCCTACGTCTCAACCTACGCAATCATGGCCGCCGCCTTTTTCGAGCAGTTCTTCATCCAGGGTGCCTGGGGTGTTGTCCCCATCCACTTGATGGAGCTGTCGCCTCCAGCCTTCACCACCTTTGTTGTTGGTACTTCGTATCAGCTGGGTAACCTTGCCTCTTCTGCTTCGTCTACCATTGAATCGCGCATTGGCGAGCGCTTCCCTCTCCCTGATGCTGCTAATGGTGATAAGCGCTACCAATACAACCGTGTTATCTGCATCTTCATGGGCTGCGTCTTTGGCTACCTGCTTCTCCTTACTTTTATTGGCCCGGAAAACTTAGGCAAGAAGTTCGATGTTGCCAACGATCAGGATGCTAAGGATGCTCTTGGCGAGAAGGCAGTCACTGGTGCTATGGCCTCTACTAACGATCGTTCTATTAACGATGCCGAGACCGGCGCGAGCCCAGAGAAGCCCGTAGCTACCCACGCTGCTTGAAAAGCAAAAGCAAAGTCTGTCTGTGTAGGTCGTCATTATCGTTAGGTATAAAATGTCTACCCGTCTGTATGTATGTCTAGCCTCTAGTGTATAAAAGTGTCGTTATCTTCAGCATTTGGCTGTATGTTTGACGAAATTCTGTCAAATATATCTTGGTTATTTTTTTATTGTTATCTATCAGAATATTCTGTAGTACTGCTTTGATACTAGGGTTATAAACTATTTAGGGCTTATGTAGCGTCGATGCAAAGTCAGCGCAGATACATTTCTCTATAATCATGTTGTAATCTAAGGAAAGGTTATTCAACACGTCTCTAGTAGTTATTGCTTTTTTTTTTGACATGTTTTTCTTTTCTTTCAGTAATCTTTTCATCTCGTACTTCGATCAAGAGCACGATCGTCCCCGACCATCGCGATGTCAGATTCTATCTTGATTTCCCTATCTATCTGACGACAAACAACTTCCATGCTAGTAGTATTTTATTTCCAGTCTAACTATTTTAGTCTGCAAAGTATAACGTGCTTAATAGGATAGCCGTTAACAAAACCCGATTGAAAAAAAAAAAAAAAATAAGAAATTTCATACATATATAAATATCTGTGTCGCTTCTGTGACATTGAAATCTCATTTTAACGCCTGCTATAATCAACATAGCCTCTGTATCTATACTGCTTTCGTGGCTCGTCGTTTTCGTCATCTGCCCTATCTGCAGTGCCCCTTCACTGTAGCGTCTCACCTTGCTTTACCCGAAAGTACCCTGGAAATGGGCCAAAAGCCTTTCACTGTCGCGTCCTATGCCGCCGGAGCCGGACTTGCTGCCATTGCCCTAGTCTACGTCTTTGCACCGACCTATTTCATCGACGAGGCGGACTCTCGCAAAAAGGGCGCGATTGGCCTGGTCAACGTTGGCAATGACTGCTTTATCAATTCCAACTTGCAGGCTCTTGCTGGCCTCGCCGAACTACGTGTTTTCCTGATCCGTGAAACCTACCGCCGCACTGTTAATGGCGACAGTTCCATATACGATACTTTACTTATGCAGCCCGACCCGAACAGCCCAGATAACAGTGGAATGCCCACTACCTGCGAAGTGATACCAAACTGGAAGCTACGTGGCTTGCAAAGAGGTCTGGTTACCGGCGGTCTTAAAATAATACTCGACAAACTGAACGAACGGCCAATCGCCCGAAAAACACTGTCACCACGGGAGTTCGTGCAGGTCCTCGAGGCCTCATTCGGCCAGACTATCAATCGCCAACAGCAAGATGCACAAGAATTTCTCCAGCTGGTATTCGAGAGACTCAAAGACGAATATGCCGCCGGAAATCGCGTACACCGAGAGCTCCTCAAGCGCGCTATCGACGACATTGATTCCGAGAAACCTGGTGCCATACAGGACGAGGGCGAGAATAGGGCACTAGCTACCGATTACCAACAAGAAGACGCAAAAGATCAGTCTGTCAACATTGATGGCAACGACCCATTTGCTGACGAGCTTGGGTTCCCCATGGATGGCGAGCGTGAGTCGCATTTTACCTGCCAGACCTGCCACTATGCCACCAAGCCACGGCTCGAGCCATTTACTATGCTAACATTGAGCGTACCTCAAACCTCTGTTACCACCCTCGGGGATTGCTTTGACCACGCCTTTGCACCAGAATATATTACCGATTTCAAGTGTGAAAAGTGTCGTTTAACCCATGCCGTCGGTATCTTGAAGGCTCATATATTGGCAAAGGGTACTTCAAAGCAGGATAAAGCACATGCCGAGGCTAATCTTGAAAAGCTACAGACTGCAATCGATACAGATCCAGAGCACCCGCCTCCTGATGTCCCGTTGCCTGATATCTCACAGGCACCCCTCCGTACCATTACGAGAAACACGCGCATCAGTAAATACCCGCGTGTATTAGTTGTCCACCTCTCTCGGTCCATCTATGATCGCGTGTCACAAAAGAACATGGCCAAAGTCTCATTCCCCGAAAGGCTACCCCTCAAGAATGGGCTAGCAGAGCCATGCAAGATGTACAGGTTGATCAGTGTCATAATCCACCGCGGTGGCCATGCTAGCGGCCACTATGAATCATTCCGACGACAGTTTGTTAGTGCGCCCTTTTCAAATCCGAACCGAGCACGAGAGGACAGTGTCTTCAATAAAACATCTCCCTCAGGCACCAATACGCCAACATCCAAAGTAGGAACACCCACGCAATCTGCAGCCATAGCGCTCGCAACGCAAGATCCGCTCAGTTCAATGGTATCACTAGCTACCGCACTTCCTCTCGATGCACCTGCTTCGCCTCAACATCAGACAACACCCTCTCCTGACCGCGTGACCAAGAGGGATATATCGGGCCTTTCGTCGCCTGTTGGAAGTGACTCAGCTAGCATTAAATCGCTTGCTAAATCAGTGCTATCACGCAAGTCCTCTCGTCTATCTGCAAAGTTCCAAGGTAAGAGGGATACTGATAGCGTTGTAGATACAGATGTGGCTACCAAGTCGCGAATAGGCTCGGTCCCAATTAAACGCCGAAAACGCAAATCTATTGACAAGTGGTGGCGTATAAGCGATGAAAAATGCCGTCAGGCCAAAACAAGCGAGGTTCTTGGGATGCATCGTGAGGTATACATGTTGTTCTATGAGCTCGAGAGGCCGCATCTAGATCATATCTGATTTCTATACTTTAGACCCCGCGATGGGTTGGTTATAGGATATATGTTTCCTTCTTCGGTTCTAGCATAGCAAAAGAAAAAAGTGAAGAACATCGGGACATTATATTCCATCCCTTATGTTTAAAAATTTTCACATACTAATTTATTAATAATCCTCACTCTATATAGTAAAGCCATTCAACAGCGGTGTGTTATTAATCTGTGTTTCTACTAAGTTTCCCTGTACTACTAACCAACTTTTAATCTATAGGGTGAGTATCAAAATGATAATGACTGGTCTATAGAATAGTTTGGCATGTAGTTTTAATTAAAGAATAAAATTTATGGTAGATGTAACGAAAGTAAAAGCGAAGACTCATTGTCCTAGAACTTCAGTCTCTATAGCAGCTATCTCTGCAGCAGTGTGTGTTCTAGACTTACTATCCTCATGCTTAACATCATCAAACCGCCAAACACCACCAGTTTTCTCGGAATCGCCATCAACTGGCAAGCCGACAATGGTAGCAAGCTTGGTCAAAACCGGATCTGGCCCAACCTGGGCAGAGAAGTAACAACGTTCCCAGGTCCGTCCTTCTGCTTTCTCTTTGTTACGCAGTTGCCGCTGTGCTTGCTCGATCTTGGTTTTCTCAGAGCCGACTTTGTCCAGGTTTCCAGAGGAGATCGCATTGGCGACCTTTATCCAAGCACGGCGCGACTCGAGGGGTCCTTGGGATTCGACAGGTTGTACCTCAAGAGGAGTGACCGGTGACGTAGCAGCGTCGAACTTATCAATCAGGGTCTTGGAAGAGTTGGTCTTCGAAGAACCGCTGTACATTTCAAAAGACTTAGTCCAAATGCCAGTAGCGTTGCACAAAACAGCCTTTTCATTGCCCGTCTGGTGAAGAATGGCAGTAACGCTATTCTTTTTGCCGGAAAGCCAGCCACGGCCACTAAAGTCTAGCTTAGCTGTGAAGCCGGTGGAGCTAGTGATGTACGACGACGCCTCTAGTTCTAAAAACGGCGCGCCCATGATGAGACCTTCGATATGAAGCGAAGGTAGGGTTATCAGGTAAGTCTCGGGCTCGCGCGGACCGTTGGGTGACGCGGGCAGTGTTAAGACGGCATGGCCGATTTGCTTGATATAGATGGTGCTAGAGAAAGTAGCCTTCTGGGCATTGTAGCCCTGTAGGCGGACGCCGGTCGGAAGGTTTGTGATGCAGTAAGCGGTCGCGGGGGGGTGGTGGCTATGAGTTAGGGAGAAAAGAAGAAGAGTTAGTAACTGTGATAGTTTATTTTTTGATGCGTACTACTTTGGCATGACCGCAGATATATCTATCTATGACGAGGTATTTTCACTTACCTGACCTGTTCACTGATCAGCTCTGTTGTGCCAGTAGCGGCATCTTCCCATTTTCCTAGGAAAAGCTCGCCTAGGAATGGGTTCAAAGGCTTCTTCTCATTGCCATACTTTTCGCTACGGCTAGCATACTGTTGCTTGAGAGTAGAAAGGAACCACTTAAGCACAAGTCTTGCGCGCTTGGCTGGCTCGGGCTCGTTGATGGTAGCCACGAACAGGTCCGGGTGACAACACCAGTATTGACTGAACTCGGTGAGTGATGTGCCGGATAGGATAAAAGGCGGGGCCGTTAGAGAAGAAAGGTCGCCATTGAAGCTGGATATCGACTAAACAAGAGATTAAATAAAAAAGGGAGCACGTTAGTCATAATGGAATGATAGAGCGATGTCGTCGGGCTACAGGTTTCTGTGCTGGCAGCTTAAATTGACTGACTGCATGCATGTAAATAACAAAGCGGTATAATTTTGCGACTAATGAATGGGTAGCCAGTCATATATAGATTGAACTGTGTAGTTATCACAGCAGGTAGATGATGGAAAACGACTTTAGCGTTCCATTGATCGAGGGCGCCTATAAAGATTTGATATATATGCCCGGTACCAAAGTTTCCGTGGGTTTCTCATGTGGTAATGGAAGCCAACTTTGACACTACTACTTAGTTGGGTTCGGGGGCTTTTTTTTTTTCCAGCTGAGCTGGTGCCAATGTTCTATCTCTCGATGTAGACGGTAGGGTGTCAAAAGCAGTGGATATAAGTAAATAGTTGGAACAGATGAGGATAATGAGTTTTGAGATGATGATGTGTGCCAATTTGGATGAGATGACAATATATATCGGTCGGAAAGCTTGTACGAACCTTCAGAAAAGACGACCAACTAGAGCTATTCGCCGACTCAGACATCGTAGCGCCGAAAATAGGAATCACAGCTGATAATATATCGGAGATGGCAGGGCTTATCGAGAGCAGCAACTCGCGATAATATAAGTTGATGGGGCGAAGAGATGGAATGGACGATTGGCGTGTTGAGAAGCGGTTGAGAGAGGCGATGTCGTCGTGGAAGAGTTTCCCAATTGGAAAGATAAAAGATGAATGAGTGAAGAAGAACAAAAAATACTCCAGGAACACAGCTATTTGGCTGCTCTCGATTGAATGAAGCACTTGCTAAAAGACTAGAAAACTTGGGTCGTTTTAGCAGAAGTGGCAACTACGCAAGACACACGCAATAGAACAGTTAAACTGCAGGAAGGATGCGCGGGAAGGATGGTGCCAATGACGCAGTTTCCCCTGCCGGCACGCGACCGTAACCCTATCAAGACCACTTCCTATAGCTTAGTATCACGTCCAATAACCCTATTATTCAAGATAAGCACATTTGGCGTTTCTTATCATGACTGTTTAGACAAGAAAATAATTAAATTATAGAGTTATGTTCAATAGTAATACAAAACTTAAATAGTATTGGAGTAGAAAATAAAACAAATGCTATCATTGGAAGTCTCTGTTTCAACCATACAGGACATGAAATGCTACGGGGAATCTGAAGCCGGAAACCAAAACTCAAGGAACTGAAAGAAAGGAAATACTGTACGTATCGGGCCAGTTTTTCCGGCGATCGATCATGGCACTGGTGAAGATCTCAGCGCCTCCATGATATCAATGCTGCGAGGCGCTGTACCGCCGTTGCTTGGGTTGCGACGAGGCGGCGAGCTGCTGTAACCAGTCAGTTCCTCGGTGCTACTACCGAGGAAGTAAGGCTGCTCTTCTTTGGTTACATACGTATCAGTTGTCACGTGGACAACATTCATACCGCTCTTGACAGTAGTGTCCATGTCACCACTAAAATCGTCGTAGCCCTTCTGGTTGTCTTCCATGTGCTTGTGACTAGTCGATAGCTCGTACATGTTGTTCTGGACACCGCGACTGGTCCATTTGGTAGGCATGATATGGGATAGGATAGGGCGTAGAGGAGGAATGCATACACACACGATTCCGACGGTAACCTCGATAACTGACCAGATGAGAGTCTCAGTGATGTTATCTACAACGACAGGGTTAGTTTGAGTATGCTAATCAGATATTTTGGTCTATTTTTGGTGTGTGACTGCTTACAGCTGACGTCAATACCGGTAATACGATGTAGAAAGGATAGGCGGATAATACTAGCAATGCAGGCACTATAAATAGATGTTAATGTTGATGTACTTGAAACAACGCTATAGCCGCACATATAAGCCGCACAAAGAACAAAAAAAGAACAAAGGAGAGTTCACTTACAAGCCACCCAAAAGGAAGAGCGAACACAGAATAACCTTCTGGCGGATAGGAAGCTTTAGCTTCAGAAACAGTGGAATCGGCATGCCAACAACGAGCAAATCGGTGGCTAACGTAACAGCGGCATTGACATAGAGAAAGTCAACGTAGGTGTAGCATTTGCGCTCCTTCATGCTGAAGTCCCACGCCGAGCGGACAGGGATGCATTGGAAGACGGTAGCAAAGATGGAAGCAATGGCGAATAGGAGGACAAAGATAGATGCCCCCCAGATAAGGCGGCGGAGGTTTGGCGAAGGGAAGATGCGGTAATACAGGACCATGATGGATATCTTGGTCGCCGCAATAGCACCTGCATACATGACCTGGACCACAATCATGATCTGGATGATCTTCTTGAGGGTGGGCACAACATGCGTGAGATCAAGAGTCCACAAGTGCTCACCAACTCCGAACTTGACAGCTATATCGTGATAATGGTTAGTCTCTATACTTCATCGTTGAAAGTATTTCTATGTTATGGGGGTTCTCGTCTGTAGATGAGTAGAGAGTTATGAAGACGTACAATACATTGCTACTGCTGCTAACGCACAGTTGAGGGCTGTTGCAATCAAGATAATGACTGTGATTTGGAAAAAAAAAAAATTAGCATCCTGAGGTCTTGTACAGTTCTCATAGCTGGTGCAGCAGTGCCATCAAAGACGTAGTAAACGTACTATCCTCCCAAAACAGTTTGTGGTTGATGTGTAATCTCACACCGGTACGGAGCATTGTGATTATTAGTGAGATGACCAGGCAGGTAACATTGGTGGCAATGAGTAGAGTCTTCAGTGATGAAGTGTTGGAGAAGTCGAGGCTGGCCAGTGATTCTGCTGAGAGCAGTGACGATGAAATGAAGGCCGCCATATTGATTGATGTTGCAGCTCCAGACAAGAGAAGAAACGTAACTGTCTCGTTGATTTCAATGCGGTTTTGTTTTATATATACATGTATATCGACGTATACATGAAGACGAAAGACAAAGACTGTAAGATATGCGAGAAAGCGGATCCCAAGTAGCAAGTCAATAAAAGAAAGGACAGGCAGTATGACACTACCAATATGAAAAGGCCGAGGCGTAGCAGAAAGGCAAGAGAGGAAGAGAAGGAGAGGAAACGGCTGTGCTCGATGGTGAGATAGGCACTTCATAAAGTAACATTCCGTAAGCCATCGAACACAGCTTAGAACAAAGGTAGAACGATCGCATTTCCTGCCTGTCCAGGATGGAATATCCCCTGCCTCTGATGACCCGGCTTTCCAGGATGGCATATATCTAATTCGGATATCTTCTGTCCTTAGATAGTAGCAGGAGCGTCCTAGTTGCATGGCAATAGTACTATACTGGCACTGCTTAGCACCTATCATATATATATATATATATATACACCCATATAACATACCCCTTCCTTCTCCCTCGCCACGTTTTAGCTGCTGAATATCGACTGCACCCCTTCTTACACACATTCTTTTCGCCTTGCAACCATCCTCCTCCCATTCACCCTTCTTGCGCTCTGACCTCTGAAATGGAAACATGCAATAGACTTGGGACATGCTCCAATAGTTACATTGTGTTTGTAAATGCAGAACTTTGGTATTTCTCTTTTTATTTTTCTATCCAACGTGTTTGCACCTGATCCTAGCCTGCAAAGGGCTCTATATCGGCCGGTTTTGGTTTGCGTTGCTTGCTAGATAGACACGGGACATGGTATATAGAATATATCCAGTGGCGTTGACTAAGAAAACGAGACAGTCCATGCACGTTTGTAAAGGAGCCAATCTTGGTGTTTCCCCCTCCCAAATCCAGAAGCCGATATTCAATATTGCAGCTAATAGTTAGACCACTACAATGATTTTGTTCTTCGTTGCCAGGACTCAATGTTACAAGGTTGGAAGGATGAATATTTGGATTGGAGAGGTACAAATCAAGCCTTGTTAGGTCTCTTATCTTTTATCTTTCTGGTAAGTAGTTCTATGGCGAACAGACATGTTCTTGCATGACGTTTCGGTCCTGATTCTAGAAATGTATCGCTAGAGAGTAAAGACTACGATTCTGTCTTGTGGCAGCTGGTTCCTTGCGAACAAGTAGTACCATTAGTACTATCTAAAGTATCTATATCACTTGTCCTGTTATGTACGGTGTACAGGTCTTGGGGGCTAGAGATAAATGATATAAGATAATACTGGCAAGTAGTAGTGCGTTTTATATTAGCACGTATAGTCGACTAACAGCCAGCTTTTGCACCAATATCATCTCAGCTGATGAGCAACGCTTTTGTATCCTCCCTTGAGGCTTACACTCACTTTCAGTACGTAAGCAATGTTACCCCGTCAAGATATGATCCCAAGTGGTGC
This sequence comes from Endoconidiophora laricicola, assembly GCA_001640655.1. NCBI lineage: Eukaryota > Fungi > Ascomycota > Sordariomycetes > Microascales > Ceratocystidaceae > Endoconidiophora > Endoconidiophora laricicola. The sequence continues at coordinate 25,919 of LXGT01000056.1, forward strand.
TATCATTTCTGAATAATATACCCCAGAGATCTCTAATCTTAGAGTGCTGACATTCTCGCTACAAAATTATCCTTGCTCGGTCCTCTTCTGGCGGCTCAGGTTGACAACCACGTACTTGATCGATTGATCTAGTGGGCCTAAGCATGAAAAGCTCGAGCATTTCAGTGATACTAGCCATATCTTTTCCTTATTCGTTTAGCTTCACTTTAGGCGGTGCTTACGGACTTATACAAACAGATTGCAAACTTCTTGATGACCATCCGCAGTATCAGCTAGAGACCTATTTCTCAAACATAACCTGTTTTTGTACTTTGCCATGCTTTGAACTTCAGCACAGACCGTTAGAGAGCCGATTGAATTCGATCAGAAACAACGTGTGCATTACATGAAGTACATGTTGGACGTTCATTTAGTGCTTCTTGGTCAGTATCTCTCAAGCTTGTGCTGGTTCTTCATGCATCTAGAATGTCTTCAAATACTCTTATAAAACGGTTCAGGACATTTTATATGTCAAGACGGCATGCATATTGTTTCCCGTGGCGCATATCATGTTTTATTGATAGGTATTGCTTTGCTTGTCAGCACTTTTATATATATATATATATCAGACGATAAATCGATCTTTTCTCTCTGGGTAGACGACGCTAAAGCTAGAGATAAGTATATATTGGAAAGATCTAGATCTCTCGGCTCGTCATCTAATGCGGCTATTAGCTCGTGCGTAACCGTGGAGAAGACAGAACTCGGTTTCATCCATTGCTGGCTAGTGTCAAAGAAACCGGCCATCATCTCGTTATCCTACTTTGCACTAACTACGTCTAGCAGTAGGGCTAGACCCGGGAGCCGATAGGCGATGACTTGCCAAGTATAGCAGCGAGTGCGTAGATTACTTGTTACTGCAAATAGCATTCTTCGTCGTAGTAGTGCCTTGGCAACCCATGTGATGGTTGGCATTATCAGTTCCTGTTCTACCCTCTGCCTTTGAGGGTACTATGCAGCCAAGAAGTACCCTGTTTTAGAAGCCACAGCTTGAGAATCTCCAGTAAAACCACAGTGGCCTGTGCTGTTGTATTCTTGATTTGTGTACGAGAGGCTACGATACTTACTACTTACTACATACCGAATATGGGTTTAGGCAACTACGTACTATTACTACTACTATTACTACTAAGTGTAGCCGATACCGATACTATCGGGCTATGGTCTTATAGTATATTTTATTCCCACGTTTTCCGCATACGCAGTAAATATCGTATTTTCCCTTTGTTACCTCTTATGTTTTTACTGCTATGTTGATGGTGAGCCGGGTCAGCCTGTGGAAATATCATGTGAGCAGAGTGGTACACCTATTCGGATGCTTTACGAAATCTTTAAAGTCTCCTGGCAGCACTGTATATCTCAGATAAACAGACAGACAAACAGGCTTAGCCAGCCTAAGCTAGCTAAGTAGAGCTTTCAGCGTTACTTTTTGAGCAGCCTCCCTGTACAAACATGCCGATATTCTACCTTAATCTGCCGATGGAACGCCAGAATACCCTCTCCTTCTTTATCGCTAATCTGCTCCCACACTAAGTAAACATATCGCATGAACATTCACCAAAATGATGCCAAAAAAAGCCCATCTGGCTCGTGCTCATATTGGCGACCTTAAGTGTCCTCGCCTCAAAAGTGGATTTTTTGGATTTAATTTGATGATATTTAAAGTCTACCTAGACTCACTAAGAGCATACTAAGTATTAGTATTCACGCTTAGTCTTTGTAGTACTAGTTCAACTTCTAAACAGAGTACAAGTAAGGTAAAAAAAAAAAACCATTTGCCTGTGTTATAAACAACCCTGTCCCATAAGGCATTTCGGTAATCTCAACCTAGACTGAAACTAGCGTCATGCCCCGTCCGTTTTTTGTTGTTTTTTGGCTCATTTTCCTCGGTATTTTCCAGGGGAGCATGACTGACAGGACAGGCAAGAGAAGAAATAAAAGCACAGAATAAGAAGACAACGAAAAAGAAAAACAACAACAATTGGTGAGTTGCAATGTTCCATTTGGTAGCCTGAGGCTGGGTTAAGCAAAGGCATATATTAACCCTAACTAACTGCTATAAACAGTGCAAGGTTGTACTGTTGACTGAGAATGAATAAAAAAGATACATAACAAAACATTGATAATCTAGCATGCATCTACCTATAGTATCACGTACGAATAAACTATCAGCTTTGATAATTGCTGTTCCAAGATCGTGTAAAACGGGCTTCGAAGCTTCTAGTAGTGTAAACAAGCCAGGTGAAAAGATTGATACTACTACATAGATGCCTCCTGTTTTGATATCGCAGTGAGATATGACATCAGCAAGCAATCATAGTCAGCTCGTAGCTAGAAATTCCCAAAGTTCCCATGTTAAGCAAACAATGATGCAGCATGACTTGATTCATTTTAAGGTCAATCACTTTACTACTTATATTATCTCATGGCAGTTCTATACAGTCCTATATATGATGTAAACACACGCGTCGATTGTCTAGAATTATTCAGATCCTGTACCCTAAAGACTTAGTATCTTGGCCTATGCTTCTTCTAGTAGTCTTAACTTGGAGCATGATCCTGTAACTGTTGTCACCATATAGTGCAAGATTATACTTCAGTATGGCACTATACGCGGCAGAGGTTGTACTGAAAGAGCCGACATACATTACACGCTGCTATGAGTAGCGTCTTAAGAACTGAAGAATAATCCATGTACTGGAGCCAACATACAGTAACTAACTAAGTCACGAATTGTCTCACAATGGCCGACTTTGGCCGACAGAATCAAGCCGTTTTAACACGTTGGAATCAAGCAAAGGCCCGAGACAACGGAGATTTTAGTACAATGTTGATTATCATTTGAGGTTCAATGGATAATTGTAAAAAACAGATAGATAGGTGGAACGTTTTCAGGCATTGAAGGCAATAAAACAGTACATATCACACATTATTGCTGGTTGTAGCTTCTATTGGGTGTAGCAGTGGAGTAGGATACGTTGAAAACTGTAGTACTAGGAAGTAGTACTATGCAATGCTTATTTAAGATATGTCGACTTACAACGGCAAGATCCAACTCATGTCAAGTCATTTTCTACCTAGACTGTCGGCTTTGGTAACACTGATACTTATATAGTACATCAAGGTTGATCATTCCGATATGGATAACGCTAAACTAAGCATACAAAAGCAGGCCATGCTGCGTATAGCTGTTCGTCTAACCATCTGTACCGCTGCTCCGGAACGTTGCACACAGCGCTGCATATTGATGAGTGAGGTCGAGGACATGCTGTGGCAAGTTAGTGGCTTGGATAATGCTGCGCACCTTCAAAGCACCTTCCTCTTCAATTAACACGCGAATTGTGCGGAGAAGCTCGGGGGAAAAGTCAGAGTACCAGCGATATTGCCACGCGATGAGTCGGATCAATGCGCCAACGGTCTCTCGAGTGCTCTTGGTGCGCTCAAATGCACGAGAGATTCCACTTAGAGCCTTTGGCGAGAAACGAATAGAAAGACAAGCACGGAATGCCTCGACTGCCTCATCGGTGTGTTGCAGACGCTCAGCAAGGGCGCCGAGAATCTCCCACTCTTCTGCCGATTTACGATACTGCATAGACTGTGCACGGTATTGTGCCATTTGAGTGCGCCAGATCGTGTACACTCGCAAGTCCTCGTAAAGAACCATAAATAAGCTGTCTAACCACCGTTCACAAAGTCTTTTTGTGTTGAGTTTTGACAGATGCTCCGTTTGGACTTTCTGAAATAGAGGTTTCGAAGGTTAGCATTTTGACTTCATAAAGTTGGTCACATGAAAAAAAACTATAGTAGACACTTACTTCTTCGTTTGGCGCATTAACAGCAAGTGATGGCTTTTCAACACCATTAGGTTTGTCATTTTCTCCGCCATTAACATCGACGACATTCTCATCAAAAGATTCGCCCATCGGCTCGCCATCAAGACGTTCGATAGTCTCATCAATTCCCGAATCGCCGTCAGAAGCGGCATCCACTTCGCCGCTGCCACGGAGACCATCGGTGCTAGCGTTTCTAGTTTCTGGCTGGCTAAGCACATTTGACTCTTGTTTCTCGGTGCGATACTCATCTTCCATGACAAACACAGTGCTGCGGATTTTGAGAAGTTGGTCCCATCCAATTTGAGATGTCATCTCGGTGAGAATTTTGTAAGCCTCTTTGAATGTACCCTTGTAGGTCGCTGCCCGCAGATTCAGTAGACTCGGGTCAATTTGCTCAAACCTCTGTTCGTTTTCGTTGTCAATTTCTTCCAGTCTGCTGTCTGCAAGTACAGGGAGGAACACATCTTTCGGATCTGGCATTGTAGGTGCGTCCTTGTCTTGATATGTGAACATAGGGCACGAGTTCAAGATAGCCAAAGCGTGCTCCCAATCTTCCATGGCAACATAGATTTGAGCTAAGCGAGCCCATGTTCCAAACTCACTTGGAGCAGCAACCGTACTTCTATCGGCACATGAAAGCGCCATTTGAAGCCTTTCAGCCTTGAGTTCTGGTGTCTCTGACTTGAGAGCCTTTTTGAGCAGGAACTCAGCTTGGGTATCGAGCATGACATAGTCCATAGGGGTTTCTTTCAAGGCTTGATGCAAGACTCGAATGCCTTTGACTTCATCATTACCCATGAAAAGAACCTTGGCTAGTAGGGAAGCTACTTCTACATTCTGTTGACGTAGTTTTTCGAATAAGTTGACGCCTGATGTGTAGCGACCGGTGGTATGGAAATATTTTAGAAGACCAGTTGTTAGATGGTTTGAGACAATGTTGGGGACCTGTACAACAGAATCAGACCCAAGTTGCCACCCTAGTCACGTGAGTTAGTTTTGTTAACGTTGGTCGTGATCCATTAGCATGGATGATGATTCGGATATACCTCTGAAAAAGAGCTGCTCGGCAGCATTAAGGAAACGATGCTCAGTTTCTGTGTTGGTAACGGGGTTGAAACGGCGCACTCCCATAATTTTACGTGTTACTTCCCCAGTTCCATCATCGGCATAGAAATAGGCGCGGAGGACACTACAAAGATACGCCTCGAGCCACATATCATCAGTAGCTTTGCGCTTTTCGCCTCTTTCATCCACACAATAGCTTTCGACGCCACCAGGAATTGCTACATGTACGCGCATATCCACTCGAGAGAATGCATTATAGCAACTATTCGAAATGGAATGATTAGCAATCATACTAAACTACGCTATAAAAAGAGCAGATAGAAATAAAAATACATGTCGGGCTTACCAATGGAGACCTTCGGCAATCTTGGTCTGAGATTGCGCTTGCGAACCACTCTCTTTGTATGTAAGGGTGTTGATGTATGCTGCAAGACTAGCCGAAGAGGAAGCATCAACACCAGTAACATGGTGATAGATACCAATGTGCTTTCCGGGATTGCGGACACCTTGGCGTACTAGATGTACTAGATCGGGGGGGCCAAGCTCCCGAAGGGCTACGAGAGATTCAGTCCGAGCCTCGACTGACTCATGAAGAACCTCTTCAGTTAATCTACCAGTGTATGTCAGGTTAGTAAACTGTATGCCGGATGTGCTAATAAGTACCCATGTGTCTCGATCAAGACAAGGGGAGGAGGGGAGGGGCATCTCACTCGGGAACAGCAGGCGAGACCATCGCGAACGTCCAGCTGGATCAATTAGTAGTCAATTGATACCTAGCTAGTGTGGTTTAATTGGAAGTTTTACCAAGCTGTGGGAAACGGTGTTGAGCGATATCGTGTCGTGAGGATACGTTGAATGCGGCGTGTAGCTTGCGTGGCAAGCTTTGCTGATGGCTAAGGCGAGCAAGGGCAGCTAGAAGTGCGCTAAGCACAGAAGCATAAGCCGGTCTTTTATTTTATTTTTTATAATAGGAGGGGTGTTGTCCGGCTCCGTACAGAAAAAAGTTGGTCCGATAGAATGAATGGCTGGCTGCCATTAATTATGTCTTGTCTGTGGTAGGATATCGATGTGCTTGAGAGAGCGCAATGTTTATGCATGCGCACTTGTTGACAAGATTCTAAGCCTCCCTTCCTTTCAGAAGTCCCCACGATGGACGGGCGGGTCTAGCTAGACAAAAACTACGGCAACTGAGACCGAAATACTTGCTTTGGCGGCAAACAGGGATTGCAACTGGCCGACCATGTTGCTACATTGTACCAGCATCATAGTGCAGCGGCGAACAAGCCAATCATCGGCGAGAAATAGAGCTGCAGCCTTGTTACTGACTAGCTATCGCTATAAAATAGAGGCCAATATAGGTAGTAGACCCACCACAGCCTTGCATTTGACCTACGACTGATAGTTTTCTAGCGCGGCGCGTCGCATGTGTAATTACTAGTTCGTACTAGTTACTAGAAATAAGGTGATGGGGGCTTGCAAGCCTCCAAATATTAGCACGCTAGCGAGTATAACCAACCAACCAGCTTGGTCAGTATTTCTGATTGGATACATACCGCAATATTTCAGGCTTGAGAATTGATTTTCTACGCATGAATATTGTCGAACTTGCTTCTAAACAATTAATTTACCTCCTATTTCACAAGTGTATCTTTGTACTGTGTTGCATACAATTCCGCCAAAGCACTCTGTCCGCACTACATACATAGCGCATACGTCACGATCACAAGCCAATTACCACTAGAAACATGATATAGCTTGCTTCTACAATTAATAATAACCATCCACTCACCATGGTTTGTCTTTCACCACAACTAACATTCAACGAATATAATAAGCTAATATCTATTTGTACCCTCAGCCTCCGTTCCAAGCGATCAATATTGAAATAGAAGAAACAGTTGAGGACGAGCTCGATGCCATTCGTGAGCTACATGTGAGCATATCAGCTTTCGAGTATTCAACCCCGCTATACACGTATGGAAGCTAATACATAAACTTATGAGTAGGTTGATGATGCCCTGAAGTTATTCCAGTATGCTTTGAAGCTTCATGCGCAAGGCCCGAAGTCTTTCCCTGATGCCGCCACGGCCTATAGTGATCTCTTCAAATCTGAAATCTTCAACTATCCTGAGGCCGCTACCGAGTACGAACGAGCCGAACGTCGTCCTGACCAACCTTCATTTCTCGACTTAACAGTTGTTGATGCAGATGGCACTGGAACGAGTTTACCACAGGCCTTGTATCTCGCCTACAAAAATCGCGGACAGTTTCACCTTGACAAAATTCGCCATGAGTCCAAGGTCACCCAACTCCCGAAGGCTGAGTTCTTTTTTCTGCCGGCAACCATAGAACAAGCGAAGCTTTGCCTTGTCGACTTCACAGCTGCGCTAGATCGCGACCCTTCAGATGCGGAGTTGTGGCGGAAGACTGCTAGAATAGCAACCTATCTGAAGAGCGGCAGAACAAGCCGATATTGCTTAGAGTCGGCAATAGAACTGGATGATGACCCGGCAATTGCTGATATTGGCCCACCATCTATAGCCGAGGGCTTAGCAGGAGAGCAACTGAAAGAATACCTTCAGATATTAGGCGACGATATGGCCCTGTCACACCCAAGCATGGTACCTTGGTTGAAACAACGCCTCCCTTTGCTACTCAAGAAAGGTTTGGATCCTATACCATTTCTACCTGACCCTTCAAAAGGGTTTACTGATGCAGGAGGCATCCAACAAGTAGAGAGAACACTACCTAAGCACACTATCACCGTTCCAGACGCCTCTTGGACAAATCTTGGAATCAAGCTTCTTTTATATTGGAGCACATATGGAGCAACCGCAGATAGAATTCAGCTAGTTCTCGAAGATCTAGAGGAACCTTCGGATGATGGATCTTCTAGTGACAACGAACAATCAACCCATGCTGAATTGAAAACTGATGGCTTCGCACAGGCCGATACTGCAGTAGCAACAATCGAGTCTCCAGAACAGGCTATACAGGTGACCTCTCAGATGTCTTCTGAAATCATGGTTGAGCCTAAGCTAGAGAAGCAATCGGCTACACTAGATATCACCACCAACGATCCATCACGAAAACGATCCCAGTCAGTCGCTGGAGTAGCTGATGTCGAAGAAGAAACCATGATTGAAAAGCGCAGTAAAAGAACTCGTAGACGAGAAACTGTAGAAGAGACCGAGGATCCTATTGCACGAGTAGCCGCCCAACTTGCGCCAATACAAGCTGCTGACAAGAATCTTTTCAACATGACAAAGAACATGCTCGAGAATCTTGGTGTTACAGACAAGCCTACGATGGACCAGTTAGATGAGATGATTGAGGTGTGTGCCTCGGAGGATCGGTCTAGCAAGATTAGTAACGCCACTATCGATACGCTCCATTCTACAATGCTGTCGTACAAAGAAGATGCGGTTCGTTTCATGATCAACAAGAAGGGCATGACACTTAGTCTCTCATCCTTCCTCGAATATTCCAAATCTAGTGCGCCCCAGCAAAACAAGCCGATCGACTTCCATGAAACCAAGGGTCTGGTGGCCTTCCATCAACGAGCCAGTGAGGAATGGTGGTGCTGCACTGATATGATTTTCGAATGGCTGGGGCGCATGTGTAGCACGTATCTATCCCAAGAGTGGCCCGTTGCCACCAAAAAGACTGTTGTTCAATTAATCAGTCGGGTAGATGAGTCGCTTTACCAACGAATAAGTACTGAATGTGATGCTCGCCAGCCCACAAGTTCAAGGTGGACTCATATGCGTGCAATCGCAGAGATGATTCTCGAGTTACATGTTGAGGTGTACGGAGCATTAGTCCGTGCCGGTGCCGCTACAGCTGAAGAGAGGCTTTCTGAAGTAAGCATCCGGATGTCAAGGTGGCAGACACTTTGTGCTAGTCTCTGTCACGATAGCCTGTCAGATACGGCATGTCAAGACCCTCTCTCAGTACGGTTTATCTGGCTTTCGGTTGCAACTCTAGCACTCGCCGAGCATGCCAATAGAGACCATGTCTTAGTCTGCTGGACAGAACTACGCGATCTCTTCACTGACAATCAACTTCCTGGCTTCGACCTTCCGAACAACAGCTTTCTTGGGCCTATGTCCGCCGCCGCCGCCGATCGTGAGATTTCTAAGTTGACAACTATGGATTTCTTCTTAAACATCTTCCAGGACGAAATGCAAGACCCTGTGCATGTCATAGAAAGTCTCGAGCCTGTTCTCAATCCACAGTCAGTCGAGGTTATGATAAGTGGCCAGCCAGAGGAAATTAAAGACGCCCAGCAGCAGACCATGCCAATTGTGCATTGTGCAAGCCAAAGACTTTGTGACCTTTGGAAGTTTATGGCCAGTAGCGATATCGAAGTACGGTTGTTCATGTGGAATCGTCTAGCAGAAGCATACGCTAGCATCAACTACCCATCTAAGCAATTCTCTTGTAACCTTCGCAGTATAGAGATGCTTGTCGGGGAGCTAATGGGCACAACCATTACCGAGACGACTCCGGAAGTGCGTGCGCTAGCATTAACACGCCCTCTCAAATTTCTCGATGATCTTGTCATAGTAACTCTGAACATGACACTCAACATGTCTGCCAGCGGTAGTGACCCTTTCGAAATCATTGATAACGAGCACCTACAGTCGTCCTGTAGTGCAGTGACACGGGCTATCACATTCCTTCACAGCGTGGCAATGCTCGAAGATGAGATTCGCATAGGCATGGTCAACCAGAAGACTTATAATAACTCGTTCCAAACATTTCTGAGCAAGTTGCGCGATTTACAGGTTCGACTATGGTGTCTGCTGTATACACTTGTGCGTTTTGGTGTTCAAACTAATTCGGAAACATTCCCCAACCCGGAAACCGAGCTGGCAGACTACTTAGCAGCTATTCACCTGGTATTGGGTCATCGAAAGTACTGTCGCGCGTCAAACAAAATCTTCTTACAGATGATGCGCCACGAGCTACTCAAGTTTAATACTATTGATAATTGGGAAGATTACCTTGGCCAAGTGCTCTACGACCTTCATGGCATTCGCTTAGGTGTTGGCCTATGGGAATTGCAAGATCATGGGTGTCCGTCATCAGAGCTTGAGCGCAAGCATGCTTTAGCTCTTGTCGAGCGCGTCATGATATTAGCTAAAGCAATGCCCATGAAGGATTTACTACGCAGCGATCTCAAGGGCGCTATCGAGCAGTTAATGCGGGCCGTTGGACAAAGTAAAGCGCTACCTCCTATGATCCATAACATACGCAACTACACGGAGTTTTTAAAGCGTCCGGTGCTAGCGCTAAGATTATACCAAGCCAATCATGGCGCACTTATGCTTAATGCAGTGACAGTCAAATCAACACCAGACTGGGCCCTTGCCCGACATGGATGGTATTATCTTCTCGGCATGATTGCCTTTACACGTTATACTTCTCTCGAGCTCATGAAACGTCAAACACCTAGTGCAATCGACGATTTCCGAATAGCAACTACATTCTTCCGTCAACAGCTCCAGTTTGTCCCCGATCGCTGGGATTGTTGGCTACGAATCGCACAGTGTTTTGACTGCGAGCTAGATGATGCTGTTCTATGGACAGCCGATCGTATGAACCGAGATCGCTCTGATTTAGTGCGGCTACAGCGCCAAGCTATACACTGCTACACTCTTGCGCTATCGTATTCTTGGGCTGAAAGATCATGGCTGATGTCCTATATAAAAGATAGAGCCCAGCAAGGGCTCGACGACCCGCTCAATAATAAAGATCATGGGCTTCAAGGTCTAGATGTTACTGCAATGTTTGATCTTTATTATTGCTTCGGCTGCCGATTGTATTCTTCAACCCGCGAACCGTTTTCAATGGATGTGTTCCGTCATGCCGACCATCAGCGCTTCTTCATCGAGCTTAGCAACTACGATACTTTCCAAAGACAAGCTCACGAGGAGATGACACCATTAAAGGTTTGGAGATTTGCCGCGCAGTTGTTCAAGCGATCCATCAGCCTTAGGCCACAGGATTGGCGACCACGGTACATGTACGCCAAGTGCCTATGGAAGATATATACCAATATAGATGAGCCTACTGCCGACTTTGACATTCTCGAAACAGACGCAAAAGAAAGAGCGGTACACAAAGTTCATATGCGTGCCTTATTGCATGCACTACAAAAGTCTGTTCAAGTAGTCTTTGCCAGCACTAAAAGCAGCCGCACTGCACCCATTTTGGAGCCTCATTACAAGTTACTTACGGTCGTAATGAAGCTCGTGGCTCGTCGCGACCTGTCGCCCATACAGGCAGCAAATATACTTTCCAAGCAACCATTCGGCGTGCCTCTGCATGGCCAGAACAGCGGCAGCGAAGATGGAAACGACAGTACTACCAGTCACGAAATGCCAGATGGCGACGATCCAGACGACGAACAAGATTGGTGGGAAAGTTACGCTATACGTAGCCTACGTCTGCTTCGCAGTAAGGACAAGAGCAACTGGCAGCATCGCCTTATCTTCCGACAAGTTTGCACTCTCTTAGGTCATGATCTAGAGTCTAGTCTGCCTATTGATTTTATGCAAGCCAAGGCTGCTTTTAATGTCCTACGCGACTCTATGTTCACCAAGACTATGGCGATGAATGTGTGGAAATGCGATGCTGAGCGGGCTGGGCGCCACTACGTCTACACTGAACAGTATACGCGCTTTATGGTGAAGCTTCTTGCGGCACTGGGCGATCATGAGAACTTGGAGCTTATACTGCGCCGCATCCGCAAGAGAAGCACAGACTTTTACCACTTCACCGAGCTCTGGCAAACTTGCTGCATGGAACACATGCGTGTACTTCGGAAGGCCTATAAGATTGGGCCTACGGTCGAAGACGACCTGTTCAAGCACTGGTCTCTTGAGCAGCTTGACAAGATAGCAGACATAATTGTAAACTGGGCCATGTCACATTCAATGTCCGGGGACGACTCTGGTGCTAATAACGGCGGATCATCAGTATCAGGAACTGGCTCTGGGTCAAATGCTGGCTCTGCGCCTGTAGTGCCTTCTGTAGCTTGTATGAAGGATGCTGTCGAGTTGCGCAAACTGAACTCTGGTCTCCTCAAGGCAGGTGGAATTGATGACCTGATTGTCGATGCCTTTACACGGGTGTTTTCCGAATGCAGTCAAGATTGTCCGGAATTGCAGTTAGCAGCTGAGAAGGAGAAGCCCAGTGCTGTAGCTTCTGCTACGGTCCCTGCGCCTACTGCAACTACTGCAACTACAGCTATAGCTTCAGAGGACAAGACTTCCTTGACCATGATTGACGAAGATACGGCAATGGCAAGTGTAATCGAGGCTGATGAAATCGTAGCCGCCAATGTCATAAGTGCTGATGTATCAGTAGCACCTGCCGGAAGACCTCGGCGGGTGACTGTACGCCGTCCAGACATAATCCGCAAAGCGGAACATATCGTTGCCCTACTGATTGATGCTGCTGCCGGCAACCAGCCCAAAATCAGCACAGTTTCCGGTGTCACCAGTAAATCGCATTCGCGCAGCCGTTTGGGCTCTAGAACCCGCGACGCCTCACCTAATGCAGATATTGGAGAAGACACGGAGATGAAAGACACCGCTCTCGATGGTGAAATAGATGAGGATGAGGATGAGGATGACGTTGATGGAGAAGATGGCGGTGGCGAAGGAGACGGAGATGACACTGCTCTCCCAGATCGTGGACATGTCGATGGTCCCCACGAGTCTATACAGTTTCTAGATCATTCCCACTCAGAAGCTGCAGACTCGTTCATGGAGAGTGATCTCAGTGATATTCCGCCGGACTACGATGATGACGCTCCACCGCCATCATCCCTTATGTTTCCAAATCTTGCTCGCGGCAAGGCTTCTGGTAACGCAGAAGATGGCGAAGACCGAGACGAGGATGCTCATGATGATGATGATGAGGAAGAGGAGGAGGAGGAGGAAGAAGAAGATGATGAAGAAGAAGAAGAAGAAGCCACTATTGCTGGCAATGTCGATGGCCAAGAAGTCCATGCTGAAGGAGATCTCACCCATGATGATAGTGCAGATGCTCAGCTTGTGGCTGATGCCAGCATCCAAGATGCCAGTGCCAAGGCTAATGAAGAAGAAGAGGAAGATGAAGATGAAGGCGAATCAGAAAACCTAGGCGATGAGGATGATGAAGAAGAGGATGATGAAGAAGAGGATGATGAAGAGGAGGAGGAGGAAGAAGATGATGACGACGAAGAAGAAGAGGATAGTGATGATCACCGTGATGGGCCAACCATGGATGTTGAGTTGGAACTCCCAGACGATGGCGAAGAAGGCATTGAAGCCGATGACGAAGACAATGGCGATGAAGAAGAAGAGGATCAGACCATAAGTTAACTCTAGTAGCTCTACCGATGAGCGACAACTCACCAATGAGCCGGTACAACTCCCAAGGTTATCCAATCATCAAGGCTATACATTTAACTAGTAGTTATGTCACGTCTCATCTATTCTATTAACCCTAGGCCGTATAACCCTGGTGATATCCACAATGTTCCTGTTTTGTCTCATACGTAACTGTAGTTAATTCTAAGAGCATTGTATTTTGATGGATTCAGTCTGCTGCATTCGACACATTTCCTGTTTCTTCGGCTTAAAGTTTCAACCAAATTGAAGACTCTCCGCGAATCTATTCGATATTCTTTACTTCTAGCTGTAATAATTTATCCTCTGCAGTATACTTTTACAGTCACAAGCAACAAATAGGCCCTATTACACCTAAACAAGTTTCTTACAACGCAACACCATTCATCGCCATCCACCACATTCAAGCATCGCAACATCGCAATCATGGCCAGTAGTACTAAACGCATCAACAAGGTTGGTTCAATTCGTATCCAATCCGTCTTGCCCCTCTTCTGAATGAATAGCAACTTTGGTTATTCACCTTGCTAACGCCTGCCATCGCTCTGCCTTTCTCTCTCGCCTTAGGAGTTCGCCGATCTCTCTACGAAACCTTTACCAGGCGTTTCTGTTACCATGTCCGAGTGCAACATACATAGTTGGCAGGCATCCATCGATGGCCCTGCCGGGACGCCATACGAAGGCGGCGTGTTCAGCCTAACTATCTCTCTACCAAACGACTATCCCTTCAAAACACCGACAATCAAGTTCAACACGAAAATATACCATCCGAATGTAGCGTCGGATGGCACCGGGGCCATATGCCTTGAAATGCTCAAGACCGATTTTTGGAAGCCTAATATGCGCATCTCTACCGTGTTAGAGGCCGTTGTTTCTCTGCTCAAGGAACCAAACCCCGATGACCCGCTAGATCAGGATGCCGCAAACCAGTTTCGTTTCAACCGCACACTATTCAATCTCGAAGCCGAGAATGTTACTCGAAACCATGCCTCTGCCTAGATACATGATTGGACATTGACCGCCGTATCCATCCATTGCCTGCCTACTGCCCCCCCCCCCCCCCCCCCAAGAATCATGGTCTCAAAGGCGATATGTTGGGCTGTTATGTTTCCTTCTAGCAACATCCAAATTCGTACAACGTGCCTAATGCAACGAGGCTCAAACACTGGCAACACTCTACGGGGTCACTCCTTTAACAACATACTTGGGCTTGCTCATTCCCACATGTTCCTGGTTGTCTGTACTGAGATTATATCTTGACCCGCAGCGCCTATCACCGGTATCAAGAGTCCTAGCATTAGCAGCTATGAAATAATGAATACGACGAATATCATAACTTGAATGGCCTTCCTTTCACTGCTAAATTTCAGTTACATAATCAAAGAAGTTATATGATCACTGTTCCTAAGGTTCACTCACCGTAAAGGATAGCTACAATATTTTTTTAAAAAAAACCATGCTATCATGGTAGAGTGCACAAGTGTGTAGCATTTCCATGTCAAGTATGGAATAGTATATTCCCGTTATCTGTTTGGCAAGTCATCTATGCAATAAAAGAACTATATTATGATGTGTATGTATATGGGTAGTACAAAAGTATGAGTGTGTTCAGTTCAGCAGGTAGATTAGGTCAACCAATTTAGCTGTGGCGTCCATGGAACTCAAATATAGAGTTTGTGTAATATGTGACAAATGGAACAGAATGAAGAAAAGTACAAATATATCTATGTACTATGTAGTAGTAGTCTATGATGCCCTGTTGGAAATCTTGATAAGCCACTAGGGCCGGCCAACATCCAAGGCTATGGTATAATAAAATGATAGAAAACAGCAATCAACAAAGTAAGTGCATGATTTTGGGTACGAAGATGCAGAAAATATGAAAGTAATGGTTAAGTAAAAGAAAAAGCCGCTTTTTTTTTTTGAAAAAAAATTTGTTCCCGGAGGAGGCCAAGTACAGTACTCTTGTTGTAGATGGCGCGTAAATCCATAGAAAAAAAAAAAGAAAGAAAGTAAATAAACCTATTTCGTCGAACTTAACTCCAAGTCAAAAGTAGAGGCTATGTATCGTAAATGCTAGCAAAGAGAACAAGGCTATGCTTAACAGATGAAGTTGGTGCGATCTGGATAGAAAGGGGCCAGAATCGCAGAAATAACAAGATAATCAAAACATTGGAAAAAAAAAAAAAAAAGTGAAAGACGAAAAAGGGTATCTTGAAACAGCGAACAAAATATAACACGACAGACGATAAGTTGGCTGAAGCACCAATCTGGCGTTCTGATAGAGGGGATTTAATGTGTATCAACTTCTTACAAAAGAAACGCTTCCAAGGTCAAGAGCATACGTGCAGCAGCATCGTAAATAAGCCATGGCATATATCTAGTCCAGGCTGCCTTGTTGACTATCGGCATGCGAACGTAGGTCCTCTTCGCCAAGACGTCTTGCCTCAGCTCGACGACCATCTACAAGCTGTTGACTAATATGGTTAA
This sequence comes from Endoconidiophora laricicola, assembly GCA_001640655.1. NCBI lineage: Eukaryota > Fungi > Ascomycota > Sordariomycetes > Microascales > Ceratocystidaceae > Endoconidiophora > Endoconidiophora laricicola. The sequence goes on from LXGT01000056.1 coordinate 41,751, forward strand.
ATCCAGCACGCCGACGGAAGCATAACTCTAGCAATGCGTTGGCATCAAGAAGGCGTCTGGGTAGGCCCTGGACCACGGGGAAGATCTCCATAGGATCTGAGGCCCTGATTTGGTTCTCGCCTGTACGGAACACAGTCATAGCAATGCGGAAGAATGTCTTGGATCCTTCACAAAAGAATACATCCCACACACGTAGAGTAGTCTCGATTGGAAGTACGCCAATGAAGCAATTCATAAACCAAGATGTCATAAACAACGTGATAGGTGGCAGTCGGTCACCAAGGACCGTGTTCGGATCTCTCTTCTTTGGGCGCATCATACGGACAGGACGTGCAGGGCGTGCAGTAGAAGGTCGTACATCATCGTCTGGATCAGCAGCCAGCTTATGGAACAGGTCTGGTATCGACTCACAAAGACAAGACATCATTACAGCCAAATCAACCTTTGAGCCAGCAAGATTGGTTTCGTGAGTACCAGGTAGATAACAGCGAGTGATGACGTTGAGTAGCCAGAAGCAGTGTTCCTCAGAGTCGATGAAAAGTAGTAGGAGACCAGCAAGGAAATTGAGACTCTGGCAATACCCGATTGCTGGGTTATGAACAGCAAATGCAAGCAGCACACGACGAAGAGCAGCGATAATTGGCGTCTCGACATTTGAATTTGCCGCCTTATCGCCGACCATGTGTTTTTGGATTTCGGCAGTGTTGCTCAGAGCGGATATGCCATTTGGGCGAAACTTGATGTTGTCAGGGAATGTCCGATGAAGATCTCGCTCAATCGCCTCGGAGTCAACTTCTTTAGCTGTCTGTTTCAATAACTGGTCGTACAGTCCGGAATACTTTGCCATGATAGCAGGGCCACCAGCATAATAGAACCAAGCGGCTCCTCGCCATTCAGGCGGTATGCCCTTACGAACAAAACGCTTGGTTTTCGCATTACGGGCTGGGAACCGAGTTGGGTTCTCGGTCATGAGACCATTTTCTTTCATGTAGGCGTTCCACTTCTTGCGGCGACGGACCAGATATTGGCTGTAGCCTTCATTCCACTTATCGTAGGCATCACGAGTTATATATTGGTTTTCCTTACGGAATCCATAACGGTCGCGAGCCATAGGATCCTCAGGTTTGACTTGAGCTGGGGCAGGCTGCATATTGACCGGTGGTGGGGATGGAGCACGAGAGATAGGGCTGCTTATGGTAGGTGTCCTGCTCAAAAGAGTAGGGGAACGTAGTGGTGCATGAATATCTGGACGGTCGAGTTTTGCGCCAAGTCCCAAAGACTTGCCAGAGTCACGTATCTCTGCGTCTCTACGAAAGGCAGAAGACATCATGGCCATGTTTGGCGGTACTGAAGACGACCGCGGTCGTGGGCGGCGAGGGCCGGAGGTATGGTCGGGAGACAGCACGTTACTAGGCTGGTGTGGGTTGAAAGGCTTTGGTGTGACGGGTTGCTGTTGTTGGCCGAGGGCCGTGATTTGGTGTGGGGTTGGCTCAACAACAATATCAATTGGGGTGATGTTACGAGCTCTAGATCGGCGATTTGCAAGATTACTCGGGCGTGGTGGTGTAGTGTCAGGAGAAACAAATTCAGAATCTAGACCGTTGACAGACTCGCTAGCATGCGACCCCGCTCGTGATACCCGGGTTGAAAGTACTTTACTCTGGGTTGACGAGCTGTGATCGGAAACACGCTGAAATGTTGACGAGGCATCGTGGTACTCGTCGTCTTGGTCATGTTCGTGCTCATAATCGTTGTCAATGTCTGTTGTATCTTGTGCGATTTCAGAGTCAGAGTCAGCGAATCCTTGATAGTACATCCCCATCACATCGTCTACAATGGAGTCATCCTGTGTATCTTCGTTGTATAAAGAGCTAACTGGCGTGCCCTTAGTGCGAACACTGCTGTCTTCGGTATGCGACGTCACCTGAGTGGACGCCTGTGATCTAAAAGACGAACGGGATCCGCCTTTAGCCATCCAGGGTTGGTTGGTCGTGTGTGGCAAATGGAAAGCGTGAGTAGGAGGATGTCCAGCCGAAGGATTGCGGTACACAGCAGTATTAGACCGTACTGGATGGGCGCCATTGCCCACAGCGCCTATAGGTGGGCGTGATCGAGGGATTCGTGCGTCGTAAAACTCATTTGCAGAGGATGAGGATACAGCAGAGGAGCCAGAGGCGCCACGAGGGCGAGGCCACATATTTTTGCTTCTACGAGGGTAGGTTGCGCAGTTGGAGTTGGATATGGTGATGGGTGAGGCAATAACCGGATCTTCGGGAATAGAGGTTGTAGAAGGGCCTGGGTGGGAGGTCGGTGGTGGTGGAAGAGTAATTGAAGGCCAGGGAGTCACGCCTCGCGGTGATGGTTCGGGTGTGGCAGTTCGAATGCTGTATTTCCGGGGACGCGAGAAGTTTCCGACTGGGCCGGGTGATTGCTGAGATTGGGCGTAGTTCTGCGAATACGGTGCAGATGAAGAATTCATAGGAGACTGCGGTGTGTACTGCGGAAACGGGTGAGAAGGGGTACTAGGAGATGGATAAGATGTAAATGGGGTAGCGCCGTCGCCATGTTCCATGAGTTTGAGGGTTAGAGGGTGCTTTTTCGGAAGAGGAGTTGCGACGTCGCGGTCTGGGGCATAAGAAACAGCAGAAACAAAACCAGATGCTTGTGCTGCTACACTATTATTGCCAAAGGAATTCTGCAGTTGTTGTTGTTGTTGCTGCTGCTGCTGCTGTGTTTGTTTAGATCCGGAGCCAGAAGCTGGAAATGACAGGGGTCCAGTGGTTTTGGTAGGAGTACTGTTCAAATTAATTTTTTTAGAGGCGGCAAGGCTCACAGCAGCATTGACAGAAGCAGGAACAGAAACCATATTTCCCTGAGGAACTGTAACTGTTGTAGCAGCCGACTTCATGGATGGCGATCCCAAAGAGCCGGTTACCGCATCAGAGCTCGCTAGACCATCGGCTTCAGTGTCCAAATGCAGGCGCATTACAGAAGGCGGTAGGGCTGTAATGGGTGAGTTGCTACTAGAAGTGGCAGTGATACTAGTTGTTGTAGTTGTAGATGTGGCTGTAGTGATACCACCTCTACCATTTAGTGATGATGAAGAGTGTGAACGTGAGACAACCAGCTTTTCTATGTCTATATTATCGTTTGGTGACAGGACCACATCGTCAATAGATCGCACACTATGTAAATAAATAGGCTCTTCGTCATTGCGCATCGGGACATTATCGTCTTGACCGAGCACCATGGGTTTCCCTAAAAAACTTTGAGCGTTGGCCCATCGTGGCATTGCATTAACGCCAGGGTAGACGGGTTTTGGGGCATGGGGCGGTGGTGGAGAGCGTCGATCTGGGTTGAAGTACTGACGCCGGTCATCATGAGGAAACACGGGCGACGGGAGAGCCTGTGGAGACTGTGGGTGTGGATGCTGATACAGAGATGCCTGGTTGAGGGTGAAGTTTGCTGTGTTATTATCAAAGCCAATTCTGCTAGCGCTGCGAGGGCCGTGAAGAGCTTGGTTGGATTGCTGATTTTGGTAATGGAATCCGTACGGCGATCCAGGCTCTCGGTAATTGTGGTGCAAGTTCTGATGTTGGCCATGATAATGATCGTTTAAGACGCTATGACTACCAGGACTAGGACTTGGGCTGAGAGCTCTCATCTGAGGATTCTGTCGTTGGGCGCCATACATATGACCATTCGGGTTATGATGTAGATAATTTTGTTGGTGCTGCAGATGCTGTCTTTGGGCTTGATTATGACTCTGACTCCGGCTCGGGTAACGCTGATTGAGTTGCATGTGGGCATTGAAAATTGGAATTCCTTCATAGCTATTGCTCTGATCAGGGGCTGGATCTACAGGCCCAGCAGGGATGAGTTGTCGAGGTTGTCGAGTGGGATAATGTCCAAACTCACGGACTTGCCGCTGCTGCTGTTGCTGATGCTGTTGCCGCGGAGCGGACATCTCTCCAAGGAAACGGTGTATGGAGAAATATCCACTACACGTAATGGTCCGTCGTAAAGGCGGTTGCAGTGCCCAGTCGACGGCGTAGATATAGGCAACACTAAGCTTGACAGATAGTATTCACCGGAGCAAACTTGGATCGGATCGAAGAGAAGCGGCATCAGGTCATGGTAGAAACGTCAGAAGCAGTATATATATATATTCGTGAGGCAAATGTAAAATCGAGAATGTCAAGTCGATAGCGGTATTGCAAGATAGAAGTTGAGTGCGAATAAAACGACCACGCAGCAGTCGGTGATATTGCAGTTTTAATCAGTCGATGTGTATATCGGACCAGCGAAACAAACACACGATTGTAAATATCTGATAGCGCTGTTTTGTGCGAAGCGTCTGATGTCAAAGCACAGTCACAGTGGTGACAACAACCATAGAAAAAAAAAAAATCGCCGTAGCGTAGCCACTGAATGAACGGCCACAGCACCAATGGAGAAAAGTTAGCGAGTGTGTCGTCCTGAAAGACACAAATGCGGAAAGACAGCAGTAGTGCCTTTAGGCCGTAAGATTGCACAAGGAAGAAAACGAAGGATAGATTCACGCCAAAGTACGTCTCAAAACATCGGCGAGCACGTCAAATCGAAACGAATGATGATGATGATGATGAAAGGAAATGGTAACGAAAGACAAGACAAATGAACGAAAAAAGAACAACCGGCACAAAACAAACGAGTGACAAAGAAATCCAGGAAAAGAAAAGAAAAAATGAAGGAGAAGGGGAAAAAATAAACACAACCCAAAATCCGGTGGAGGACTTTGAAGCCTAGTAGTTGCGTTTTTCGCCGAAGAACACCCAAGGCAAGTACTCAGTCACTAGTTATTACTTCATTATATCCATCCATATACAGATCAACAGCAATCAACAAAGGGCATGTCAATTAATGCTAATGCCAACACTACTTGCCGACTGGTCTTGCAACTTTTACAACAAGACAAGGATCACAGCTTCATTGCTATCACTCTGTCTGCCCAACATCCACAGGAGAAGCTTGCCAAAAACCATGGAAGCCAGGCGGCCGTCCTTCGTGGATTGCCTACTTGGGTCGCAACCGAGAAACGTTTGATCCCAGCATGCCAGCCAAGTAGCTGTAATGACAATGATAGATAGCCTTGATGCTTATAGGAAGCCCTTAAGCCAGGCCTGCTAGATTGAACTGAGCGGCAGGAGTCTTTCAAGTCGCCAATGCGCTAGTGGGCAATCTGTTGCAAGCGCCATATCCATCACGATCCAATGACTGGATAGACAGGTGTGTTATCGCTAATGCTTCTTCTTTTTCTGCATCTCATGTTCTACCTTTCATCATGTCACTCACTCTGGCTCAAGCTCCATCTCACTCGTGAAGAAATATCACATCCATCTTTTAGTTTTTTTTTTTTTTTTCGATATACCATGTTTGCGCCTCAGTCATGCACAATAAACCCAAAAAGGAGATTCAAATCCAACTTTAAAACATGAGCCATGACTGCAGGGAGAAAAAACCATTGAACTCCCACAGGGCGGTTCCAAGCGAGGCCAGCCATATATGTGCTAGTAATAACTACACAAAAAAAGCATATTATGTTCTGCTATTACTAATGTGTAACTACGTAAAATCTTACATATGTACATTGTGTTGTGAAGTCCTTCCACCTTCGGTCTTCCTACAGGGCAACAAACGCCTCTTTTTCAGCTTTGCCAAAGTCCCACCATGTATGCAAGCTTCGAAAAACTAAAGTCAGAACATATTATATTAGCAACGGTAACCCTTTGACCCATAGTCCAGCACGCCATACAGTCGTTCACATCACACGACCGATAAAGTAGGTGATAGTGACGAAGTAAATGCCATTATACTATTCATTCCACCAATATCATCACAATACAAGGTAGTAGTGCGTGCACTTACAAGTGTAATAGCACATACTAGTTGGTGGTACCGGCGTTTCTTCTTTCTATACATTGGCAAGATAGCGCTCTCAACAATGACACATGCTTTTGTTTTGACGCATTTCATAGACTTTCCTAGCATCTATAGATTCCTCTCTCAACTCCTGCCGAACAATCAGCTCGCCTATATATCCCAAGAGAATGGTAAAGTGAAACTCCTGTCCTATCCATAGTCACATCAGACACGCTTCTCAGGGCTTGTTATAAACATCAACTTTAGGCCCTATCTCTCTCTCTCTCTCTCTCTTTCTCTCTAGATGCAAGGAAAGTAGCTAGCTTCCGAGCTCTCCGCCTACTACCACCTCGCTTGCAGATATCTAGGCCATAGGGCATATCATTATTGGGTAGCCCAACAACAGCTAAAAAGTCCTTGCCTTGACATGGCATTGCACCAAAGGAAGCTACTAAAGACTCGAAATAGTACACGCTTAGGGTATAACTATGTGCCTCTATGTCAATGCAATACCAATACCGTATCGAAGAACTAAATCTAATTCGCATTCGTGCTTTCAGATCCAATATATGTATATCTCAGAATAATCGAGTCAAAAGTTCTTCAGAGTCCATGCATTCATTCAAACTATTGAATAACTAAACTTATGTCATTCCCAATCCAAAGCTAGGTACCATCACAGGAGAACTTCCATGCCTTATTCTAGGGACATTTTACAAAAATCCTGCCGCCCTCTCATAACTACCCCGAAATTACATACAATCAACCGAACCCTAATACTCATCACATCATTGTAAAAACGTAGTTGCGAACGTATGCAAAGTCAGAACTAAATTTTTTGTAATGAAACTTGAGTTCCATTCGGACACCACAAATTATAATAGACCAAAGCTGCGAATACTGGAATATAGACCAAAAGTTAGTCTTGGGTAGGAAACAATATGATTACCGATGAAATAAAAACCTAGTCTGCAAACAAGATGCCATCGAAACTGGCATGACGCGTATTGATTGTTACCTATCCAGCTATTCCTGTTAGTGGAAGCGAGCTAACTAGCTATACAATAAACATCATTACACAATAGTCTTATTTTTGACTACAGCTATCGAGCTAGTAAGTAACAAAACCGTCCGAATTTTCAAGGTTCACCAAAGCGAATATAGCAATATATCAAAAAGAAGAGAGTTTTCACATACTTTTTTTTGAAGTATACTTTTAGCTTGTCAACTTGTGTCTCCTTTGAGACGCTATCCTCCAACCCAAAGGACCAACATATTCTCCATCAGTCGGCGAGATTTCTGGTTGCATGCTTGCCGAGTTTTATAAAAAGGAAAATCTGAAGATTGAAACGATGAATACCGTACTCGACTTACCCCCTTCTTTCAATTATCCTGGCCTCAATTGCTGCAGCTTGGGCAAAACGGGTTTTGCTTGGTCTGGGGAGGGGGGGGGGAAGCACACTAACAAATGACCTGTACACACAGGCCATCTGCGTAGTAACTTGGCAAATGTCGATCTTTATGTAGCGTTGCTGTGTGGCGTCCAGTAAAACTTTCTCTCAAAAGCCTTATCGACGCGCTTCTCAACATTACAAGGGGTTGAACTTGATTTCGACTATACTTAACCCTAACATACATGTTTTTTTTTTTTTTTTTCAGACTGTCTATATTCTATAACTATCGTAATATGTAATCATTCTATCGATCTAACTTTAGCACATGACTTTAGGTGTCAAATATGTGTCATAATTGTATCACATGGGTTAAAGTCATTGGTTGTGAACCTAAGGGTTATATATGCTGATATCATGTATAGCAAATCATGCTAACATCCAGTTTCAATACTTTATAATTCTTAGTAAAAGCCCTCACTGGACCTCCTTTTTTTTTATATACACACTTATATATATATAAATAAGGCATACATTATAGTAATATATGCTATCTTACCTATGCTTGATTGTGCTATAAACACTAAGCACAAGCAAATGATCATTGTTCTGGGGTTGTATACAAGATATGAAGTAGTACAGACTGTATACAACATGCAACAGGCACACCAATGTTTGTCATACTAAATACATACATACAAGATCTGTAACCTTAATCAGTATGTATATAATGTTAGATATCGCTATACTTCGACTTCATCATTAGAGTAATGCTACCCAGAACCGATTTCCAAATATTATATCTATGTCATAATGATGGACGATTGTAGATAACCGAATTGTTTCGTTGAGCTACCTAACAAGGAACGGGTGTGCAAACCATCAAACTAGTGTATGCCTTGTAACATTATTCAATAATATATAGTTAATAGAGTAGAGAAATTGAGATGTATCAATATGTTACAGTATTTAGAGGCCCGATTTACTGCGGCATCTTAGAAATTACAACTCAACTGTGTACCTACAACGTGTATTCTGATGGGAAACTAAGTAAATTAAGTGTAATAATACCTTACCTGTGCTACTAAAAGAGGTTCCCCTAAGTCACGAAACAACTTCTTACTATCATGGAATTATGCCCAACGCTGTCTAAAGCCTCACACATAGACGCAGTATAGCCCACACAGAGCAAGCAAAGATATATGATACTATGTTGTTAGTAACCAGAATATGTTAGTGGCGGCGTTTTGACTTGAGCCTACAAGCGTTATTACCGAGTAAGTCAGTTACAAAAATAGTTGTATTTGAACGTGATAGAGAGCCATACACTATTGCTCAAGCAGTAGTAGAGGTTGACCAAAAGTAGTATGACATTGATTGTATTCCTTACAGCATTGCGAAGCAACTATCCCTCCAATACTAAATGGTTTCTTCTCTTGGGCTCCAGTTGACGTTTTTTGTGGTATGACTGGTTTTGGTAATGATACAGCCCTTTGTTAGAACTGTACTTTGGGGGATCGAGGAAGGATACTTTTGGAATGCAATCATGTAGAAGCAACTAGTTACGATAGCTCGGGACGGTAAAGTATACATATAGTAGATAGGCATCAGTTATAGATATCCAGTGATAGTTCCATATCGGTCTACTGCGTACCTCGAAGTCTTGAATAGCATGGCTGCATTTGTTCTCAGTCAATACATCTTGTATAGACGCACCATCGATTTTCGAAGAAAAGTAACTTTTTCCAAAACGATTATTGGTAATGATCTGGCAAGCAATAAGGAAGCACAGAAGACAACCCATAAATATATGCAGAAAAGTGGAAGAAAGAAATGCGCCGAGGGAGTGCTGGCCAGAGATGAGATGCCTTTGCGTCTTTTATGTCTGGCCGTGATTCCCGTGCTTCTTAATATAATCCGTATTGTCCGTAGTCTTAAGTAGGGCGTGTGTCCCAGCGCGGTGTAGCGCCATGTTGGGGCACCTGACGTCTAGCAGCCGGCTGTTAATGAGCGACAAGAGGCATGTCCGTGTACAACAGTCCTTAGGCCTCTCGTGCTCAATCAAATCTGGTCTGTAGAGGCAGGCATTTGTGTAGTTTAAGGTGCCTCTCGAAGACATGTTTTTGATGTTTTCTGATGGAATGAGGACAGTATATGCGGCTGTAGATATGTAGAAGATGAGGATGATTTCAAACTGTTGTATGAAAGTAGAAGTCTTCCTGTTGTTTTGTAAACATAATAATAGGAAGGAACTACAGTCATTGTGTCACATAACTTGAATGTAGGCAGTTGCCTTGATGCCAAAGCTTCAGTATCGGTGGTGATGTGTAATCTGGTTATGATTATTGTTTACATCACTATCAAAGTTGCACTAATGCATTCTAACTTTTCCTAACTGCTAATAGTTGTAGGCTTGATATGGGCCCATCCCGGTGATTGCACGCCGTATGGAAACATTATATATTACTATAGCTATGCAGCTGGAGGCTAGAAGGCTATTTACACTCTCCCCTCGAAGAAGCCCGGTATCTAGTGGCGAACGATAGCATATCGGAGCTGCATCTGTATATACAATGTGGCCGTGATTAGATATGACTTTCAAGATATATAGGCTCGGTACTCATACCAAAGAATAACGAAGGTTGTTGTAACTGTGTGGTGGGATATATCGCGGAATCAAGATGTTTTTATTTTATTTTTATTTTTTATTGATTGGTCCTATGACTTATCGCCATATAAAGTACCGTAATCGGACTCACTGTCTTCTTGCCGTTTCCGTCGCGTCCGCGTCAATCAGATAAACCCACCGCCAATCACAGCTTGGCAGGCTCAAGGTTTCCCATATCTTTCTCCAGCAAAATGTACATTTATTGTGCATCGTTCTTGTGTCATCGCCATCTCCATCACCATAACCAACGAACATAAAACTTGTTCACGACCGACCGATTTTTTATCTCGATCATATTCTTGAGATCCAACGATACTTGTTCGCACTCAAGCAGCATTGATGATGTCTACCTCACGCAAGAGAAAACAGGATGTTGATAACGAAGGAGATGATTCTTCCAAGATAGCTGTAACCACACAAGATGAAATGTGAGTCTAGTACGAGATAATATGGCTATCAGTATGATAAAACCGGCGAAAAACTGAGATAGCAATAGTATCATCTTTGTGATCACGACGTTACTTTTGAAATTGCACTAACGTATTAGATTGTTCCACAGCGTTGCCGAAGTCACCGAGAAGAATATCCTTGTGGGTGATGTCGATAACAATGCTTCAGAGAAGGGCGAATCGAGCGAGAAAATAGGCAACGAAGGAACTATTGCCACAGAAGAAGTTGAAAACCTAGAAGGCAAAACGGCAACCGCAAAAGAATATATTGAGCCTGATGCAGATAGCGACCTTGATGTAGTTGAAGGTTAGTAGAAATAATGAAGAGGTTCCAACCTACCGATCTATCGCTAACGATAAATGTCTATCTAGTTCCACCCCCGGTCAAGAAGAGAAAGACAACGGACCCCGCCGAAGACGAACATGAAGAAAATAAAGATGAGCAGGCTGGGAACGAGGGTGATGAGGATGAGGATGAGGATGAGGATGAGGGAGATTATGAAGATGACGAGGATGTTAGTGATGACGAAGACGATGAGGAAGGTGACGAGGAAGATAGTGGCGATGAGGAAGTGGTGGAAGAACTGAGTGAAGACGATATATCGGCCCCTTCAGACGCTGGGGATGACGGCAATGGGCCATGAAAAGTCAATATACATAGGCCATAGGGGATAAAGCGTGTGTTTACACAACAAAGTAGATCACTACCTTTCGTTCATGAAGGTGTACGTGAGAGCCCATAGAAATCCAAAGTAGTCGCGATGTTAATAAAACTAGTTAAATTTAGATGGCTGTTAATATAAATAGGGTTTATATATTCAAGAGAATTGTGGTAATCGTCCAACTGCCTAAACCTTTTCCTCTTACAGCCTTCGGTATGGTATCCTTTGAACCAAAAAAAAAAGGCCGTCTCATCACAACAACGAACGCCTTTTCCCCATCTTGTCAGGCTTACCTGAGGGCATTTGCGCGCCCGAGATATGTGCTCTGCAATTCATCTCCATTACTGAGATCTAAGTTCCCCTTAACCCTCTATAAGGAACTGACCTTAAGACGATCGCTCGCTGCGCCTCCCTCCCCAAATATCGCTATAGTAGTTATATATGCATTCAGTGTAGACTAGAGATTCATAGATGTCCCTATTTTGCTGATATGTAACTTATGGATATTTTCGACAGATGTAGCTACACTATGGAATAAGGGCACCTAATATATGTATACTATTCTGCCGCTTAAAACTGACTTAAATTGGCCCATGTTACTTATATCAAAATGCTAATAGCCGTCGTGGGGAATGCAGAGGGATTGCACATAGAACTTTCCAAAGTCTTGGCATCTAATATTCACCTTCAGATATTTAGCCTCTAGAGCATCACACATCATGAAGTCTTACGCGGGGCGGGCATGCTGAGATCCATGATAGCGAGCACAGAACAAAAAGCAGCAAGGTTGTACTCAAAAGGGAGTCATATGTATGCTCTTCGTAGGTTACATAGTAGACTTGAAATATTATATATCAAATCAGTTGCACTCAAAAGGGCGTAGAGAAGCAGAAGCTCGCCTGAAGTAGGAACTAGTGAGAAACACGGGAGAGGCAGGGGATACTGTGTGATTAAGCGCAGGTATTTTCTTACACACAGAGGATACAAAGAGGACCACTGAACATCCCAGAAAACACGTCTATGCAAAGTAAAACAAAAACCACCAGAAAAAAGCGAAGCAACGCAACCGGCAAGTGTGTTAAAGGTGTACAAAGCGTCAAGCACTACATTAGTTTCACTTTTAGGCTCCCTGAGATCATATTGGAGTCTATTGGCGTTTCAACCCATATGGAATTAGCTTGACACGAGCATGTAGAACAACCGAAATGAGAAGGAATTGGAATGGATGCTACGAAGACCGTGGGTTGAAGATGCCGATGATCCGAGCTAGACGATGATAATAGTACTGGTGCTATGATAGGATAGCAGCGCTGTGAGTGGGTATGGAAACAGTGGCTTGGGATATGAGGCATGCGTTGTTCCTTGCTGCTGTTCTGCCCTCAATGTGATTAAACGCGCCTGTCGTCTTAGAGTTGGAGACGGACGGCGGAAAAGACTTTCAAAGGCTCGGCAGTGAAAAAAAAAAAGATATGTCGACAAGTGCGCGCGTAGAAGGAGCATTTTGCTGGTACGAAAGGGACTATATCGAAATATCACTATCTTGTTTATTTAGCTCTGTGTTAAATTCCTCTAGCCTATAAGCTAAGAGATGAAGGAGCCAAGGTTATACTAGCCAAATTAGTGGTAGAAAAAGTATAGTGTCTTCCTATACAACATTTTATGTATTGTGCTGTTCGTTGTAGGATTGAGATATCGGGGCGAAGATGAAAAAAAGGGGGGGGGGGTAGAATATACCTATAGAACAAGGATCTGTTCACCCTTAACTACTATGCAGAATGAAAAATCAGATTCGAAAAGAACGAGAGATGTCACAGAAGAAATGGCTCCAAGGAGAGGGAAATGCGCTGATGCTTGTGAGTGTGTGTGTGTGTGTGTGTGTGTGTCCATGACCCATTGGAACCAAAGCAACAAAAGGCACAGGCCTCAAGATCGGTCTGTATAAGATATCTACGACTGTATTTATACGTATCTACATATATTCATGTTTTGGTTGACAAGATCTTCCGGTGTCGTCATGGTCGTCCATCTCCCCGGATCTTCTTTCCTCAAAGTAGCCTCTGCCCTTGCATCCTACAACATGGCAGAAAAGCTTGGCATCGCCTGGCAGGCCTAAACAACGTGATTGTTGTCAATTTGTGTTCGATTTGTGTCAACTTGGAATAGGTAAGCTTAGTTGTAGTGCTCGGTAAATTGGCTTGGCATTATAGTCGAAGCCTTCTAGCATTTGCTTAGCACCTTATCAAAAGAAACAAACCTAAATGGGTCTTGGCATCATTTGTTCCTTGGTAACAAGCATCTGGGACTTGAGGCCGCTGGCATGAAACAGAAGCCGTAATCACGAAGTTTTTACTTGGTTTGGAGCCTGGCCTTAGCTGGAGGCCAGGCGCCTTGTTTTGCTTTGTTGCTATACCTGCTATTCTTACAGAAGAGTTGGCTAGTAGTTGGTGGGTAGAAGATGAAATGAAGAGTGATGTTACTACTTGGGCTGTTTTTAGTTATTTACTTTTATTTTTTGTTTTCTTTCTTTTTCCATTTTGACTATACGGGAAGGACTATTAAGTTTTCGCGGCTAGCTGGCAGAAACTGCGTGATGTTCTCATTTTGTATTTTCGTGCTTCTGTCCTCCTGCTATGTTCACTGGGAATAGGCCAGCCGTCTTAATGTACACCCCCGTTCGCCAAGACGTTGTGTTGACGGTGATTTGGCTGCTTAGCTCGTTCGCCAAGACCTGGAGATCTTGAAAGCCAAGCTTTTTTACTGGGGCGAGGTCTTCTGGGCTTCAGATGCCAAGACTTCTACCGGCGATCATGTCCTGGTCCGTCCGTGGATGTCACTTGGAAAGCTAACTGGAGATGCCGTTTTCGCAGACGACATGCCGTGAACATCTTGTGGGGTTTCTTATGCCGGCTTTGACGATGACTTTGACACTTTTTGCTAATAAGCAACAGAGATCATTTGTACGGGCTGTTTATTAAGGTGAAGCTAGTCTTGGTATTTGTTGGGGGAAAGGCGATGAAGAATGAGAGAGAGGAAGAGGACGGGAACAAGGAAAAGAGGGGGGGGTTCGATTACCTCAAACTCTAACAAGGGGCTTCGTACTTTTTTCCCATTTTCTCATAGACCCTTCTCTCCCCCCAATTAATGGTTAAAAAACAAGTTATGGCTCGTGCTATGAGAACTGTATTGAAGAGGATTGATACGAGACGATGCACACGTAACACCTTTACTTCCTTCACTGTTAACCCCCTCACCCTTAACGCCCCCCCCCCCCCTTGGCGTAGGCAGCCATTTATTTTGATACAGTTTGAGCAGAATCAAAGCTTTAGTTCCAGGCCAGAGGATATCACCAAGGCTCTCACCGCATCCCTCCAACTGACAGCTTTAGTACGCCAACAAGAAGTTAGTTCTAGAGCTAGCATTAAAGCTAGTTATGGCTATGCCTCCTCGGCACCGATTCGCCGCTCCAATATCGTCTTCGTATTAAGCGCCCAGTCGCCTATGGGTTGGGGGGGGGATTTGCAGGCCTGCGGCAGAATACGCCCCTCTTTTATCTTACCTCTGCTTCTTCCCTAGTTGCTCTAAATCAGCACTTGAGGAGGATGAAAACCAGCTGCCGAGTAGCACCGCTACGACCCATTGGGAAGTTATCTCCTCTGCAGACCGCTGCTCTGGAGCTGGCTTACTGTTGAAAAAAAAAAACAAATTCTGCCAGCAGTGGCGATTGGGGGGGCTGTGCTTGGGCTTCTGAACCCGTGCGGACAATAGCATAGCAACAGCAGGTCAGAATGCCCTAACTACATAGTAGCCTTGATTATTTATGTTTTGCGCAGAGGCCGCTTTTGTTACAGATGCTCCATTTGCGGCTTCCAAAGATACATAATACGTATAAGCTCAAAGCTACAATAAACATGCTATATAGCTATGCACCCTCTCATTGCCTTGCCAAGTCTTTAGGTCGCTGAGACTAAAAATCAAGTAGAATAAAAGAATATAAACAAAGCTAATTAATTGGGCTGTCGCCTATTGAGAAGGAGCGCCCCACTGCCCATGCTATACAAGGAAGGAGCTTGGCTTGACCAGCCATCATCCTGCATAAGCTACCAACTACCAGTATTATATTAACCAACGGCCACAACTTATTCTCTTAACAGTTTTTATTTTATATTATATACTAGAAATCTACGGAAATATAGACTCTTGACTCTCCTTATACTGAGAGCAATACAGTAAACGCGGGATGACATGGCAACTCGGGCGTAGTCCAATGATATGATATTAGGCAATCATAGACAAACCCACCCAGAGTCTAGAGTCTAGTTTGGTCCGTGATGTAAACTTGATATCGCACATATTTGGCTAAATATATATAGTCTTTTAGATCTAGGCGCAAACTCTTCGCTAATAGCAGCAACTTGTGCAAGTTCTCAACTCGGGGAAAACCCACCTGCAATATCACTCGCTATCTCGGATATGCAAGACAGGCCATCCTGTAGGCATCATGGAATAAGACTATAGAGTAGAGTAGGTCTGGATATTATTAGCCCGCAAAAGAACAGCGGACCGGCCGGGATGTGGAGCAGACGGGGACCACTATACAACTGCAACGGTAATATAATAGTAAGATATACTGCCAGATACCGAGTGGTAGTATAAGATACAGTTATTAGCTATGGCCGGTATTGTAGAGGCTGCTACGTTGATAGAAGAACGTTGGATCTTGTCTCTGGAACGTGCACCTGTAGCATTTTCTTACATGTATAACACGGCACCAAACCTGTAATATGTAAGCTTCACTTGGTTCGAGAAAGTACATAGTAGTATCTCCAAGCTCTGACGATAGAAAGCGTCTTGCCCCCCCCCCCCAGATAACTAAGGTTCAAGCAAATTAGCAAAAATTCGCCACACAGGCCCGAAACAGCTCGGACTATTCAAACGTCCAAGCCCCCCCTTCTCTCCGTACGTAGAAAAGCTAAGATCAAATAAAGTCATCTCAAACCTTGGAAAACGGAAGAACCCTGCGCTACAGGGGAGGGGGTTGGTTGGGTGGCCATCAACGGGCCAAATAGACTAGATGAAGAAGATAAGAGAAAGACCTGAGAAAAGAGATAGATACTAGGAGGAAGACGATATACTATAATATCTTCCGTCTTGGAAGTTAGCCAATGACATCACCGCGAAACCAGATTGTGTGAGGCTGTCACCTGGAAATGCCTCGGTACAGAGCCGCTCAAGGCCGGATTTCGTTCCATTGTCATATCTGTGTTTCTTGTATAAGGGTGTCGGAAACTTTTTATATTCACGCTTAATTCTCTGTTGACTCGTCTAAGATGGAAAAACAGTAGTTGGAAAATCCATTCATAAACCCGCCAGTGTCTCCTAGCATGGAATACCTGGGAAGGGAGGCCATACTTTGAACACCGAGTTCTGACACAGCAAAGACCTCTAAATCCAGACACAAGATGAAGTAAAGAAATGAAAAAAAAGAATCCTCTTATAAGAAGCTAAGCTGGCTGACCTCACACGCCCATTTTAGACCTATTGGCTTGTCCCACCCCCAACGTCCGTTCACGTCTACCCCTCCCCTGGTTGCGCAAGCCTCTTGTAGAAGCCGTTTTTGCCGGGGCTTGTATCTATGTATCTATGTATCTGTCTGTGTTGTGTAGGTGACCTTGAGTGAGGGCCCTAGATGCCGTCTCTTCCATAGTATTAGCATTATTAGTACAGTTCTGTCCGTGCTGAGCATTTGCCCTGTATTTGTTAGTGTTTCTGTATGGACTGGTGTCCTGGTCGCCGTCTCCCGGCTTACTCTGATGGGAATTTCTTTCTTTCGTGAATTAGTGGATTGGAAGGTCACAGCCACTGTGCCCTGTTTCGATTCTTCTTTACATGGAAAGCTTTCTCTATATCTCACTCTCTTTCTCTCTCTCTCTCTCTCCCTCCCTCGCTCTTACAGTCACTATCTATTATGCCGCTCCCACACAAAGAACACCCTGCCACGGCCCATTTTCTCTCTTATACCTCCTTTGTTTTCCCTTCATATTTCTTCTTCTGATTCATCTTCATCTTTGCCATACTTTTTCTGTCTGAAATTCGTTGGAGCTGCTATTACGCAAACCGTATTACGACTCTTTATATACGCTCTGCAAAATTTAGTACAGCGTCTCCCAATCATAACTGTCCCTGACAATATATATATATATATATATATATATATATATATATTTATTTACATACATATATAAATACACGCTACAGGCTTGCAAGCTGCCAACTTGCCATTGCCAAGACTTTCACCAATATACTATCTGTCAAAACGAAGCTTCTTTCACGGTCCGGCTCCATCCACTCGGTATCTTTATTTATTACTTTTTTTTGACAGGCGCCAAGTGTCTGGAGGCTTCTGGCTGTTGCCTGCATATCATATTAAGCCCAAGTACATTATATTGTACTTATTCTTTTACACCTCCCTCTTGTCTCCTCGAATCATCGACTGCTCGTTTTTTTTTTGGCAAAACAATGGTGCGTCCATTCCACATTCTTGGGTAGCAGCTGTGACAGGTCTTGGCACTGCTGTGTCTCTGACGATCACTTTATTACTTTATCTGCCAGCTTATTATGCCTTCCTTGTCCCATCCCGCCAAGATATTGCTCCCTCTTGTCTAACATTCGTTTTCTTCTGTATAGGACTCCGAACACTCACCACATGGCCCGGAGACTGGCCCCCCCCATGCTTTCGATAGCTTTATCGGCAGCTACAATAGCATCGAGGATGCCACCTACTTTGGCAACCTCCCTATTTCCCATAATGGCAACTCATACGGCGGCATCAACGCTGGTCAGTCGACCTACAACATGCCAAACCCAGTGCCTAACAGCAGAGTATTTCTTGGTCTCGCGAATTCATCACCAGCGGGCTTGGCGCCCACACTAAACCCATTGGATACTATGGGTAGAGCTGTCGGTCCTCCCCGTAGCATCGACAACAGCAGTTCGGCTGGTGGCCTATGGGACACGCGCAGCAGTAGTGCCGGAGTCTATGGTAGCACCGCCCCTCCTTCTGGATTCCGTATGTCTCCTTCATCCGACCGTGACAGCAGCACCGACCAGTCACCGCTGTCGGCGCACTATGGCCTGTATGGCGCCTCTGGCTCACACCGATCCTCTCATACAGACTCCAGTGCAACTTCCGCAGCCGTCAACGCTGCGATGCTCCAGCAACAACACCAGGAACCCGACCCGCGGCTGCACTACCAAAAGCGTGCCCACAGCGCCACTGCTGGCAGTTCCTCGGCCGATGAAAAGAAGCGCAACAGTGCTGCGCAGCTCCGCACGGCATCCCGCGCACCCAAGAAGCAGAAGACGCCTACCCGCCGAAACAGCGAGAGCTTCGAGGAATCAAGAGCCCGGGAAGCCCACAATCAGGTTGAACAGCAGTACCGACACCGACTCAACTCGCACTTTGAACGCCTGCTCTTGACCATCCCCATGACGGAATACCACGGCGAGGACGGCGTGTTAGCTGACGAAGAGGGGGCGTCGCCGGGGCGTAGAGCAGTTGCACGTGCCGGTATCGACAAGCGCATCAGCAAGGCTGAAGTCCTCGAAATGAGCCGCAAGTGGATTGAGAAGCTGACGCAAAAGAACGAAGACCTCAAGAGAGAAGTCCTACAATTGCGGGCAGAGAACAAAGAGCTTCAAGGAGGCCGAGCGGTCCCAGCCATGGAATGGGCTGGACTCAAACAGCGAGATTGGGAGCCGTAACCAGATATTTCTTAAGCTCCGACCTGTTTGATATACTGGCGGCTTCTTAGTCGTCAGTTGTATCCTGTGACAACTAGCCACATAGGTAGGCTTGGGAAATGTTAATTTCGGGGGCGTGGTTCTGGCTGGCGGGTTTTGTTGCTCTTCTTCATGTGGCTTGCATTATGTTTATCATATTTTATACTTATTTTTACATCTTTATTTTTTTTTCGGTTGTGGGATTTAAGCGTTTGGGGAGTTTGTTGAGTTCTTTGTATTTAGGATAAATAGGTTATATGAGACTCACGACTGAATACTATCACTTGCTACTTCATGTCAAATCTATATACGTAGTATTAACAAGCTTACTTTGATATGGAGCTTTTACGTAACCCTATAGCCACGTGATAGATTATCGTCAGTGAGGGTTATGCGAGATGATGCGGTAATATTGACTTTCCAAACTTTTTTGGTGTAAGCATCAGAAGAAAAAAAGATGCGAACTATCTCGTAGTAACTTTTATTGAGGCTTTCTGATGCAGCTCTTGCTTCTTGTCCTTGTAATAATCACACATACGCCAACAAGGTTCATTACGAATTGCCCTTAAGCTGCTAGCAGGCCACATGACCAACTATCGTTTCATATTTCCCTCGCTCTCTATGATTGATGCGCTTGGATAACATTCAGTTACCATGCGTACTAAAATATGAACCCCACTCCACTCCTCTTTGGTCTTTAATTCCTACTCTGATCTACCAGCTCTCAGAACTGGCGAATCGATTCTACAGGCGCGGTAAATCGTCACCTTGCTAGAGTGGGTTCTGAGCGCTAGAGTGGACTGCCAAGGATGTGAGGAAGGTGCAGGCGACTAGGACGGAAGGGAAGGAAGTTACTGAAGCAGCAACACCGCCTACCATTGCAGCTAGACCGGAAAGGCGCCGTGACATCAACACTATAAAGAGCGCATTCCTCTTCCTTTTTACCCCGCCAGTGCCTCTTCTGTTTGTTTTCTTTCTCTTCAGTACCAAAGCTTCATCAATTACTGCTGCAAAAATGGTCAACTTTACTGAGTAGGTCGTTCTATCATGCCGTTCACTACCCTGGAATGCCAAACATCGTTGCCTACCTTTCCCCACACGCTGGCCATGTTATTAGCCTGGCTTTAAGCTCTGGCTTTAAGCTCTGGCTAAAGCTGTCTTCTTTAGTGGCGTAGCTCCAACTTACTATCTCGTTTATGCGGTCGCTAACAGATGCGCTTCTTGCGGTATAGAAAGGTCTTTACCCTCAACACTGGCACCAAGATGCCCGCCTTCGGCCTCGGCACCTGGCAGTCCCGGCCCAACGAGGTCCGCGAGGCTGTCAAGGCCGCTCTGGCTGATGGCTACCGCCACATTGACACTGCCCTGGCTTATGGCAACGAGAAGGAAGTTGGCGAGGGTATTGCTCAGTCTGGAGTACCCCGTGCTGAGATCTGGCTAACCACTAAGCTGGACAACCCATGGCACAAGCGTGTTGCCGAGGGTATCGAATCCTCGCTGAAGAGCCTGGGCACCGACTACGTCGACCTCTACCTGATGCACTGGCCCTGCAGTAGTGACCCTGACGACATGAGCCGTGTCTTCGATGACTGGGACTATGTCAACACCTGGCACGAGATGCAGAAGCTGGTTGGCACCGGTAAGGTGCGCAACATTGGTGTCTCCAACTTCGGTATTAAGCACCTGGAGCGTCTGCTCAGCGACCCGAAGACTACTGTAAGTTGGAGCTTGTATCGTATTGCCGCCGTTCAGTGTGATTGACTCAATTAATATATTTTAGGTTGTTCCCGCTGTTAATCAGATCGAGCTGCACCCCTCTAACCCTTCACCAAAGCTTGTTGAGTACTGCCGCGCTAAGGGCATTCACCCTACCGCCTACTCATGCTTAGGGAGTACCAACTCCCCTCTGTACACGAACGAAGTTCTGAAGTCAATTGCCGAAGCCAAGGGAAAGACCATCCAGCAAGTCATCTTGCAATGGGGCCTCCAGAAGGACTGGAGTGTCATCCCAAAGTCCGTATCTGCTAGCCGTATCAAGGCCAACCGCGAAGTTGACGGCTGGTCACTCACCGACGAGGAGATCAAAAAGATCGATGCCATACCCGATCGCTTCAAGGTCTGTGGCGACAGCTGGATTCCCATCCGCGTATTCTTCGGCGATGACGAGTAGATTTTGAGTGTAACAACTAGTACATATAAGTTTTCATAGCAAAAACAAAAACCCAAAACTCACTCAATCCGAATGTTTGCTTGCTTTTTCAACGTGAACCATTTATACATAGATGAACGCTACGTAATCGTTGACCTGTTATATTACCCTTTGAAATGTATACACCCCGGATCACAACTTAGACATAGGATCCATTTCTTTAAGTGTCTCAGCCACACAAGCTCGTATCTTCTCTGCCAGCTCTTCAGCTTCTTCGTCGTCAAGATCTTCTCTTTGTCCTCTACCAAACATTGTGAAGCTTTCACTCATGCGTCCACTCGCTCTGATTTCTGGCCGGGGAATGATGTGAAAATGGACATGTGGAACAACTTGTGCTGCCGCTGCTCCATTGTTCTGAACGACGTTCCAGTCGTGAACGCCTGTGGCGCGCGATAGTGATTTGGAGAGCACAAGCAATCCTTCTCCAAGAGCTTTAGCCTCAGAAGGTCTAGTGTCGGTAAGTTTTGCGCGATGGGCTCTTGGAGACACAAGAAGGTGCCCGCGAGAAAGTGGCTGGATGTCGAGAAATGCAATGAGGTCGGGCGTGGAATATACGACAAACGCGCTAGGTGATAGTTTGGTGGAGGAAATTTTGTCAGATAGGCGTGTAGGCGGGTTGCGACCATCGTAAGGAGCATAGGCCGCGATGATGGCGCAGAATGGACATGAAGACAAGGCGCCTGAAGCCATTGCGACGGGTGTGCTTGATGCTCAAGATAATTTGAGATGGTATCGACTATATTAATATGGCGGGTACAATGTGCAAGATAGATCGGTTGATGCAGATGTGCTATATGGCTAACAACATAGATGGAAACAACAAGTGTTTACTAGCGGTTTTTTTTTTGGAAGATAAGTAGTTATAAGTGCTGTATATTTTGCCGAGCTTCCAATGCGACAAACATGTATACTGTGCGATAACCATATAACATACTGTCTAGCTCTAGCATGTGCAACTGGGCTCTCACCGCCTGCTGTACTAGGAAAATATATTTTCTGCTGCTTATTGTGGGTACAACTGAATCTCAAAGTTTCTGCGCCTTGTTCAAACCATCATGTTCTATTGCTTTTCGGCGCAAAACAAGTTCTT
The DNA here is from genome assembly GCA_001640655.1 of Endoconidiophora laricicola. Taxonomy (NCBI): domain Eukaryota; kingdom Fungi; phylum Ascomycota; class Sordariomycetes; order Microascales; family Ceratocystidaceae; genus Endoconidiophora; species Endoconidiophora laricicola. The sequence continues at coordinate 63,900 of LXGT01000056.1, forward strand.
TGACCAACAACATAAACGTATAAATCCTCTACACCCTCGAAATCGCCATTTTGTCACCAATTTAGCATCTCATTTTCTAAAGCCCTTGACGCGGAAAGACGACTTCGATTTCATATTAACCATATACCCCACCGCACACAAACATGGCCTCTCGCGACTCTTACCAAATCCCTTCGAACTCTGCTCCCACTGTTGGTAACGGATCTACCAAGTTCGAAGGCCCTACCAAGCTCAACTACATCTGCGGCGATTGCGGCTTGAACAGTACTCAGCACCAGACTATCCCTTTCCTGCGTTGCAAGGAATGCGGCTGCCGCATTCTGTACAAGCCGCGTACTAAGCGGTAAGCGTTCAAAAGCAAAAAACGGTTGTTTTATCATATATATATATATATATATATACTAATAACCATTTCTTTATTCAATATAGCATGGTCCAGTTCGAGGCTCGGTAAAAGAGAGGATCCGACAAGATACAATTATGAGATACAACCGGCCATAGCCCGTACACGATATGGCGAGGCGGATATAAAGAAGCAACGGATATGGAGTTTTTTTTGGATTGTTTTTTTTTGCTTGCTGTAATTTACTATCACGTGCCTAATGTTTGGCATGTATGCTTTTGTACCTTACTCTTATGAGATAGCCTTGGCTATTTCTTTCATCGCCTAATATAAGATCTCTGCATCGATCACGTATGATAAATTGCCACTTTTGTTACAATGTGTTTGGAAGTGGACTGATGTAAAGGAAAAAAAAAAGCCAAAAATTAAATTTTGCAAGAAAACCATATGCCCGAGACGCCGTTAGTATCTCCGTGTATAAAAATCTATCTTTTTGTTGCCGTAGTTCCGCTCTCTATGTGTGCTTAGTGTACAGATACTTGGCAAAGCTACCGTCTGCAGCAACAGACTCTCGCTCAGCTTCCATAGCTGCTTCGTATCTAGCTTGAAGTCCCTCCCGGTCTTCCTCGTCGTCATCCGCGTATTCATCGGAATCTATATCGTGGTCTTCGATCTCTTCCTCGGCTCGCTCCATAATATCTTTCGGGGCAGCAGAAGCGCCCGAAGCACCCCCCTTCGCGGAGCCCATGTGCATGCCAGTCATCATCTTCTCTAGTTCGCGCTGGCGTTCCTTTTCCTTTTCAGCGTCTCTGATCTGGCGCTTGCGCTCCAACTCAGGTTGGTAGTCGCGCTCAAACTCCTCAGCCTTCTTCTCAACAGCAGCAAAGAAGTCGTCCATGCCTGTGCCAACACGAGAGCTGACACCGACAACACTCAGATGAGCGTAGAACTCCTCAAGCATCAAGCTCATGCTACTCAATAGACTTCCCATGTATCCAGAGCCACCGCCACCATAGGCCTCGCCTGCTAGGACATCCCGTTGCTCGTCCTCGTGAAGAGCAGCTTGGAAAGCGTCATAGTCGGTCATCCATTTAGTGGCGAAGGAGGCATCCTTGACGTCTGTCTTGTTAAAGACAAGAATCATGGGAAGTTTAGTTTTGTATAATATAGAACAGGCATATAGCATATTCGACATGAACGTGCTAGTAGAAGCTGTACGAGGTGTGTCAATGATGTAAGCAATGACAGTAGGGAAAGATGAAGCTAATGACTCCAGGATGATAGATCCAGAAGCTGACCACACAAACACCTCGATTTGACCGGCTGCAAATAGAAGTATTAGTTACGATTTCTGAAGAACATTGACTAAAAGTGAGTGTTTTTCTGTTTACTTACGGGTATCTATGAGGATGTGCTTCATAGGACTAGTTTCAGAGGTCGCGGGGACCACAGGTGTTTGTGACTCTTCCGCGGCCTTTTCGGGCTTGTCTACCTTGGGTGTATCTTGCTGATCCTCACTCGTAGGCACATAGATACCAGCACGCTTTTCTAGGAGGTGCAAGACCTGGTCGATCTTTGTTGCAAACAGATTGAGGGAGGTGATGATGCCGCCGTTAGGGCCAAGATTATACTGCTTCATGACTTCTTCATAGTTGACTGAATCCCGGATGTCGATGTTGCTTTCGAATGGGACGTTCAAAACAGCTGGATCCAGGTTAATGACATACGGAGGCTCATCTTTGCTATGAAGGTGCGAGTTAATGCGGCGCATGAATGTCGTCTTGCCAGATCCTAGGATATATATCAGTATATGGGCTTAATGGTTATATGAGAAGAGAGAAATTCACCAGCCATGCCAACACACACGACAGCAACAGGCCGCTTAGGTTTGATACTGGGAACTGCAATATTTGCCATGATGATGTACGCGATTGAATGTCTACTTTGTAGTGAACAATAGCTAAAGTGTTGTATAAATCAAGATCTTTGCTTTTAGATCACCCCGCGCGGGGAGTTGATTAGAAGGTTATCCAATACAGGGCGCGCCTATAAAAACGGACGTAACCAATACAGGGTTTAACCAGCAATCTGCCACCTGTGAAAATGTACCAGCTACGTCTTACAGTTAGTTAACCACCTATAACAGCTACTACTTGCAGCGCTAGAAGAAAAAAAAAGGAAAAAAAAAAAGAAAAAGAAAAAGAAAAAAAAAAGCTTCTGTTCAGCCTTGTTCTAACTCCCAACCAAACTTGCCTTTTATTACTAAGGGTACAAATACATCAGCGGTAGCCATGTAGTAGATAGAACATCGAAGTGCACCTGTGAAAGCTTCTCTTTATCTTCAACTAATTTTTCTTTCTCGATCAACCTAACTATACATTCAGCCTGGTCCTTATAACTCTAGTTTCTCTTACATCATCTATCTACTTCACCTCGACTCAGATACAACCTCGATCACACAATATGGATAACGACCTAGCGGAATTCGAGAAGAACCTCGCCGCTGAGCGAGCAGAACGGGAGCGGGACACTGAACGTGAACGTCGCCGCCACAAGAGCAGTAGCAGTCGACACGATGATACCCGCGACAAATCCCGTGATCATCATAGCCGATTTGAATCTCGCGATCACAGAAGCAGCCATGGGCATCGTTCTTCCCTTGGCCAGAGCAGTAGCCGTCTTGACAAAGAAGACGACCAACACCGCCATAAGCGATCACGACATGACGACTCTGGAAAGAGCCATGAAACCAGCCGGCACCACGAGCATAGATCGAGCAGAGATCACAAATCGAAAGGCCATTCTAGGTCAGATCGCCATCGAAGCTCGCATACAGATGAGAAAACCGTCGAGGCGCAAGATAGTACAGACACCACTAATCAGACTTCTTCGTCCAAGCCCATTGCTTCTCGTGATGACTGGATGACGGCACCATCTGCTTTGAATATCGACTATGTTCATAAACCAAATAAAGATTCAACAAATCCAGCCGCTGCTGCCCCTGTTGTGTCCCGAGAGCTTCACAGACGAGAATTGAACCAAAATCTGAACTCCTTTGTGCCCACGGCAGCAGACTCTGACTCCGATTTTGAGCCCGAGCCCGAGATACAGATTAGTTACAAGTTTTGCGACGAGGGTTCAAAGTGGCGGATGGTCAAGCTAAATTCTGTTTACCGCACTGCAAGGGAGGAAGGTCGGGAGGTTGACGAGGTTGCGCTTGAAAGATATGGGTCATTGCAAGAGTTCGATATTGCGCGCGAAGAAAACGAAGAGGTAGAAAGGCGCCGCCTGTATGGCGCTGGGTATGACATCAAGAGCCAACCCGACGGACATATGTATGCCGAAAGACTAAAGGGCAATGAGTCAGCTAAGAAGCCTGCGGTTCAGTTACATCGTGAGCCTGATGTGCCCATGCGAAGTGGAATCCGCATGCCAGAGGAACAAGAGGCTGGCAAGTCTGCTTCTCCAGTCGTCGATCAGACGGGACTGAACCGCATGCGTGCTGCGATGATGAAGGCAAGACTGCGGCGTGCACCTGATGCTTCCGCGTTGGAGGCCGCATACAACTCTGCTGCTGCTGCCTTTGCCGCAAACCCTACTGCTCTATCTTCCGGCAATGTCGTATTGGGCGCCATGGAGAGTCGGCTCCTTGCCGGTACTCGCGGCGAAGTAAAGACGGTTGATACCAAGCGTGGCCGCGATCGCGGCACTGTTATCGAGAATACAGACATGACCGTTGAAGACATGGTTCGTGAAGAACGGCGTACACGCGGCGCGGCCGGCGGCGAGGCCATGAAACTTGCCGAACGAATCGCAAAAGACGGTAAGTTTGACAACGACCTTGATTACATGGATGAAAATGCAGACAAACTTGCTTCTCGCCTGCACAAGAGCGACATCAATCTAAAAAACACCGCCGTACATGAGTATAGAAAGATTGAGCGTATACTTGCCAACTGCCCTCTTTGCGAGCATGAGGATACAAATCAGCCTCCCGTTGCTCCTGTAGTATCATTGGGAACTCGTGTATATCTTACTCTTGCCCCAGCACCAACCATTTCAGAAGATGCCGTAGTTATAGTGCCACGTAGTCATCACACGAATCTTCTGGCCTGTGATGACGACGAATGGGAAGAAATCCGCAACTTCATGAAGGCTCTCACCCGGCTATACCATGATCAAGGCCGCGATGTTGTCTTCTACGAAAACGCTGCTGCGCCACATCGACACCCTCACGCTGCCATGGTCGCTGTTCCGATTCCGTATGCTGATGGCGCCATGGTTCCCGCATACTTCCGCGAGGCCTTCCTTGCTGCAGACGAAGAATGGTCTCAACATCGCAAGGTCATCGACACCTCTAAAGCAGCCCGTGAAGGCCTTGGCCGAGCAGCGTTCCGGCGCAGTTTCGCCAAAGAAGCACCGTATTTCCACGCTTGGTTCTCTCTCGACGGCGGTCTCGGCCATGTTGTCGAGAACAACGACAAGTGGCCCCGTGGCGATCTTTTTGCGCGCGAGGTTCTGGGTGGCATGATGGACGTTCCGCCAGACGTTCAGAAGAAACAGGGTAGATGGCAAAAGGCAGATCCGCGTGTGGGTGGCTTCAAGGCAAAATGGCGTAAATTCGACTGGACGCGAGTCTTTGAAGAACAACAAAGCTGAGGGGGGGCGTGTTCAGGTAAAGTAGTAGAGTGACAAAAAAGAACTACTTATTTCTCAATATAATATACACAATATATCAAGGCCATACAAGACTAGCCCAAAAACTCAAGATTTGATCAGTCCCAAGAAAAGAAATACCCTTTGATGTTAGTTACACTGGGTTTATAACGTGATATTTATAATATACTGCCTCTAACGCCTAAGATTCTGGTTTGTTTTACGACAAAGATCATACGTATAGAAATCTTAAAGGGAAGCACAAATATGACAACAAATTTTATTATAGCTCAAGAGTATACAATTGTAAGTTGAGATGAGATAAGATGAAGAACCATACGATGTACTACAATGTCAACGCCATAAAGCAGAACATTTGTATAACAGCCTTTCGACGCCACGCTGATATAGTAAATAATCGATGAAGAAAGCGAAAAAAAGAAAGAAAAAAAAAAGGAATAGAAGCAAGGCTTTTGTAGAATAAGAAGAGATGAACAAACAAAGCAAGGCTATTTTTTCCAAGTAAGCAAACAATCTAACGCCAAAGTCAAATCCGAAGGACAATCCACGATGGTGGCATTGAAAGGAAAAGAGCCAGAAAGGCATCAGCAAGAGCCGGATTGAAACGATGCATAACGCATCGATAGAAAGAGAAAAAGAGAAAAAGCGTAGTTTCTTCAAGAAACTAGGGTGTAACAACGTTAGAATATACGAGAAGGCCAAACGAACAAAAAGAAGAGATATAAGAAAATGAAAAGACACGCAAAACGCTCAAATCATACCACAACCGGTACATGATAAGAGAAAAGGCCAGGGATGGCCTCCTAAAAGAAGCCACGCCGTCCTCGGCGTCATAAGGCGATAAAGACTTGAGTATATACAATGACCTTCATGTCATTGTCAACGACAAGTGTTAATCAGTGGGTAAAGGTAGATGGTAATTGCAGACAGCAACTATACAATATTCTCTCTCTTTTTTCTTTTTTTTTTTCTTTTCAAGTCTCTCAATAAACAGACTCTTCATCTGGGATTCTCAAGTAAAGAAGACAAACGTAGAGTTCCATGTCATAAGCATAGGTGTGCCATTGAGAACCAAACAACCCGACAGATGGATAGGTTGAACATTCCTAAACATTGATACCTGGAATAGTTACATCAGAGATGCTACGCTGTCTTTTATGGGCATGTGGGGACGCTTCGCTAGTAGCCTTGCGTTTGGCAGACGCCAATTCAAAAGGACTGATGACGTCTTGAGATGGTTTACGGCGACGGGCAGGGGTCAGAGGAGCTGCACCAGCAACCGCAAATCTGCCAGACTTCATGCCCGTAAGCACCATATCATGGTAAGGGCCTCTAAAGGACAAGGAGTCTTGCGAAGCCTGTGAACTAAAGAGCAGCTGTTTGTCGATTTGGTCACGGCGGAAGGAGCCAACTGTATGAGGAGTCAGATGATCCAAAACGCCACTGTTTAAATGTTGGCTAGTCGAGCTGGCAGGGCGCGTAGGGCTTTCCTCGCCAAACCCAGCCATTTCTTGGACATCTGTATCATCTCTATCAGAATCATTGACATAATCGCTGAATCTGGGAACTTTGTCGGCTTCGTCATCGTCTTCGAGCTGAAAATCGGAATCTATTTCCTCTTCTTGGGTCTCAAACAGAGGGTCGAGAAAGGGCTCGAAGCGGGACAGATTTGGCGGTATGCTGTTGAAAAGACTAGTAGATGACGAAATATTCATCATATCGCTATGTATAGCTGCGGACGGCGAGGCATCAGTAACAGAGGTAAAGAAGTCAAAGTCCCCAAAGTCATGTTGCTCAGAAAACAGGTCCGTCGTCGTCCGAGTCCGATCCGGGGTAAAGATCATCATCTTTCGAGAAAATGGGTTGGCGACGATGACCGGTTTTTGGCCAGACGCGTCGAGATCAAAAGAAGAAGAGCGTGGATGTCCCCGGCGAGTTTTGGCAAGCCTCGGTTCCGAATCAGTACGTTGAGCATCTGGAGACTCACTCCGAGCACTGCGTCGAATGATAGGTTCTGGCTCATCTTCTTCGGTTGTGTCACCATCGCCTAAAAAGATTTTTGGTTAGTGGGTGTGAATGGATAGACGAGAGCTGATAGTGGTCAGTAAGCGCTTACTCTCGTAGCCTTCAGAATCTTCTTGATCTAGTTCATGGTCATTGAAATTGGAATCGATGAAGCCAGTAGTGGCAACAGTGGTATGCTCCTCGCTGTCCATGAAGGGAAACATGCCACCAGGGATTCCAATGTCGGTTTCAAAGGCGATTGGCGCCTCCCCGATAAAGTGAGAGTCAAGTGGTTGATCAAAGGCCCACTCAGTCACCGAAGAGTCGTCACTCTCGTTCTCAATTTTGTTTCTAATGCTAGGATCGAGACTACCTTGATCGACAAAGATATCTGGAAAGAATTCATTGAAATTGCTTTCATACTCTGAGTCGGTAGAATCGGAATCTTCACTTGAAGGAACGTCAAAGCGGACTTTGCGCACAGTAGTAGATTCGCCTTGGACAGGAAGCATGGTGGCAGACACAGGCAATTCGTCTTCTGAGACTCCATCCCAGCTGCTTTTCTCGTCGATATCGCCGTATATAGATTCATTGTCAAGTTTAGCCTCCATCTCAGCTACTATTTCAGCCTCCATGTCGGCCTCCATATCAGCTTCATCTTCGAGTCTTACAGCGTCATCATCTTCATCGTCGCTGGACTCTGAATCTGCGATAGCAATGTCATCTTCCTCATCGTATTCGTTAATGTCTACATCGGCATTGTCCAAGTCATCTTCGTCATCGTCGTCGTCCTCATCATCATCATCGTCCTCAGTAGAAAAGTAAGGAGCAGTAGTTGATTCAAGCCCGGCAAGATGCACTTCCTCGGCAAGCTCTATGTCCTCGTCATCGTCGTCAGATGTGTCGGTAACATCTTCCAAGGCAGAGTAGCCAGACTCGTCACTCAGATCAGAATCATCAGGTGTAGCATCTCTCCGGCGCATCTTTCCCTTTGTAGCACCTACATGTTTGAGTGTTTTCTTTGGCATGTTCTTGCCAGAGACAGTTTTTGTGGTTTTTGCGGTAGTTTTTGAAACGACCCTGGGAACGCTTTTGGAGATTGTGTGATTCTGGGCTGTCGAGTGAATAACTTTTGAGGGAAAGCTCTTGCTTGCCATGTGTTTCCGCGCAGAGGGAGTGATAGTTTGTTTTCTGGCAGTATTTTTGGTTGCAAGATGTTTGCGGGCAGATGGCGTAACTGACATAGGTGCTTTACGGGGCGCAACAGGAGCCTTTCGTGGGCTGGCCACCGACTTCTTGGGCCCTATTGTCTTCATGGCGGTGGCAGTGGTGGTAATATGAATAAAAGAGGTATATAGAATAGTAGCAGATGCAGAGGCGAGGGTGTGAGATCAAGATGGAGCGCTTCTGTGGGAGTTGTGCAAATAACTCAAGCCAGACAAAAAAGTAAGCAAGGTCCAGTTGGTTTGATAAACGAATTGTGGAATCGAAGCGGTTCTCTACCGTACGTAGAGCAAGAAAACAAGAAATGAAAGTAAAATCGGGCAAAGTTGTCAAGGTCTCTATGGAAATCTGGACTGGACTGGACTGGATACTACGGGACATTGCAAGATTCTCGGGCATGTCCCGCAGTGGCAATTTACAAAGCAACGACCGACATCTGGGGCTGCAATTTATTTAGTGGTGCTTTTATGGGGTGGATGGGGTGGAGAAAATTGGTAGTTAGCAAGCTAAGGAGGAAGATTGAAGCTTTGGTGAAGAGCTTGAGTGTGATGGCTTGCTTAAGAAGGTGACGATGGATGGATGGATGGACGGTGGTGCAGACGGAAGAAGAGTTGGAAGGAAAAAAAAAAAATTTAACAGGGGCTTGTAATGCAAAGGCGGCGTAAAAAAAAAATACTGCCGTGTGAAAAAAATTGTTTTTTTTGTAGGAGCGGAGCGGTTCTATTCAGTGCAACTACGACGACAGCCAGCTTGGCGGGGTCCTCTTAGTACAGCGCCACGACGTTGTTCCGCAATATCAGACTTAGCTCCGGTCCGGTTCATTCTTGGCACAATAGTGCATAGCCTACAATTACACTATCAGCTATATTTGAATGTGTTGCTTTTATGCTTTCAAAAACTCCATCCAATGCCCAGCAATTGATCGCCAAAAAAAATGATCACGTCTATGTTTGTTGATACCGCTAACTTTTGATAGCCAACCTTCTTTTTGTGGGGATCGCCTCATAGTGGGCACAATTGCCGGCTCCAGCCAATCACAGACGACAATACTCTGGCAGTGGAAAACTTGACAAGCACGTCTGTTTCTTAGCATCAACAACAACTATCAGTGATAGCAGCTGGAATTGTTACTCGTGATGATTCACACTCAAACAGTATAGCACACGCTTTATCCGTAACATTGGTATGAAATTCTTGTCTATCTGCTATGACGGGAGACTGTCAGTGTTTGATTCCACCGCATGGCTGCTAATGAGCTTTTGTTAAAGTCATCCTGTGGAAGGCAGTAACATGCTTTCTATCATGCCCAGTTAGATCTTGTAATTCTATGTTACAGCCTTCCGCTCCCGTGCCCGCCGTGCATCTGATATTTACAACTGGAATTTTAGGTTGTACTCCCAGGCTTCCTCCATTCATCGCCACTTATGTTCTCTCACGCCTTGTATCACGTCTCTGGGCCGCGAGCGATCTAGCGCGCAACCATCCAGTTCCGGACACGCTCTATCTCTACTACAGCTTATTACTATTATGCTTTTCTACTTTACAATATACTAGCAGTTCTACCAAGTTATCCTCGTTTTCTCTCTTTCTCTCTCTTTCACTGCATATCGTTTCCTCCTGTTTGCTCCTGCGACTTGATTCATCCCTGCAGGAAACTCGATCGGTTGGTCCACATAGTCGTCCTTGGCTCAGTCAGGATCAAGGTTTTTCAATCATATGTGCTGTTCACAGCAGGTTCACAGTCTAGCCAACCTGCTTACGTATCTCTAAACCATGATTTCCGCTTGAGGCCAGTTACATCTCTGATGTTTTCTGCTTCTTTGAGTGGAAGCGAATTAACTTACAAATAGCAACCAACTAGTACTTAACAACTGTGAGCTGGCTCTCTTCCAGCTGCTGATACGTACGTGCGTCGTTTCTTACGCTATACCGTCATTTGTCTGAGGACGCAAAGAAGATATTGATGTCAGAACATGTTATACACTAATGCCTGCCTTAGCGGAAACCAGACTAATATTACCGCTCATCTTGACCGCTATTTTCTTTGTTGTCGTCCTACCTTAAACATCATCTTAACCGTCATGAGCAGACGCCATAGATAATTGCCACTTTTTATTAGATAATATATCTATTTTCTTATTCGATTTGATGTTTCAAACCTCGGATATTGAGAGACAGAACCTGCAGTAATTTCGGTATCAATACTTTCTTGTCTCATGCTCTTGACGTTAGATGTTAGACTTACTCAATCAATATAGACATATCTTCGGTATACATACACTAGCATAACTGTCATAGCACTGTAAAATTCAAATTACTGCCTCTACGCAAGCACATGAACTAACTGTACTTTAAAGTACTAGCAGTATCTACTTCTCATAGTTGTTAGCCCATGGTGACCCGCTCGCCTGCTTTCACCTTGCATATGCATATGTACCTAATTACATGGGCTATTTCAAAGTGGCCATCACATTAAAGGCTAGTCCAGTTCCACAATGTAAGTACTAGCTCTACTATCTCCACGATTAAATTAGGCTGGCATATATATCCAATTAGTTAAACCCTTGGCTACAGAACAGATCGTATGGAGCAGCTGCCCTTTACCTATCTTCCTGTCTTGAGGGACTGTTTGGCGGACGTTGTATATGATACCTAACTAGTTACAAGTACTTACACACAGATTGTTGGGCCAATCAAGTCAATAAATGTATTTTCACACTTTGTCTATTACGGTTTATCTTTTACCACCTTGTACAGTACTTAAGTGTCACTAGCAATTAGCCGCTCAGTAGCTTCGGTTTTTTTCATCATGAAATGACCTATCATATACCAATCCCGTAGGTTGTATCTTACTTTTCACTTTTCACTAACATCGCATTACTATCTCCTTGCGTATGTGTTATTTGACAGATTTTGTTTGCGTAGAGTAACCGGCCATGATCTTTACTTTGCGGTTACCAATTCGGCATCGAGACTTCTATTGGAGACACTCTCTAGATTGTCTACTACTAAGTCTAAACTCACTTCGGGTTTCGTATGGCACCACGTATGTTTGTTATATATGCAGTGCTGCAGGGAGAAAGTTTGGCGACCCAAACAAAAAAAGACCTCTACTACCTATTCACTACCTCTTCAGCTGCAGAGTAACAAACATTAGGTGAAGTGAGAACTTGTCAAGATGATGCACGGGTCCAACATTCATCCCTTTAATGTAAAAAAACAAGATATGTACCAAAATATGTTTTTATATATACGTGTACCACTTACTAGTAGAGGTTCAATTATCTGGCGATAGCAAAGTCTCTCCTTTGTCAAAGTATCTTAGCAGATACCATATATATGTAAATTTACTAATGTCCGGCTTAACAGGAAGGGTTCAAGTGGAGAAGCGTCACAAAACAAAACAAGCTCGCTTTTCTTTCCGTATGTGTGTATATAGTGGTGGTTAGATGTGACAGCCATTAAGCATTAATATAAGCCAGTTATTGGGCTTAGTAGGTCTTTTTCTTTTTATATTTTCTTAAGATCAGAATCTGCAAGGTGTCACTGAATTTAGCAGTTTGATTTAGTAGTGATGGTTTCCATTCGTTGAGCCAATAGAACCATTTCGGTTACGTTTTGTATTGTATGAGACACTGCGGCTAATATACTTGTAAGCTTACAGGAACTACTACTATGTAACATGAGACTGACCGCTACTTGAATTTACAAAATAATAGGGTTGCATTAAATATATAACCCTAATATTTAGTTGCTGGCTTTGGAACTCTTTACTATAATTTTGTTCAACAAAGAACATTGACTCTTATCTTCTATATAAGTACTACTTACTACTTACTATAAGCTGTAACCGACTCTCTCTATTATAAGAAAGCTACGACTAGAGAAATATACTCAGTATTCCTATGCAACGATGCTAAGAGCTTTACTAATGTAGTAACTATCAACTGGCGCAGCATTTGCATTGAATGTTCGTGATGTGCCGCCTGTCTGCATGATGGCATGGATAAACCAAGTTGGAATATGTGGATCACTGGTTGCCCAGCAACGCCAGTACAAAAAGAAAGAAAGCCAAGTTTAACACAACACTAACTTCGATGGAGATAAACTTTAGCTTAGTTAGGCTATTTTTCTGCAGGCGCAAAGAAAGAAAGAAAGACACCGAAAAAGAGGGATGCCGCTATTGATTCTTGTACCTGCGTTTCGTCACAAGTGTATCAGTGATTTTCGATCTCTATTATCCCAAGAGTTGATGTCGGACTTGCAATTGTGTTCTTCGTGAAGCGTGCCTTCCCATTAAATTTTTTTTGCCCGCACAATTCCATCTGATTGTAGACCCCCCACACAAAGATCTTCTAGAAGCTGTCATCCTAACCCCTCGAGGTTTCCTTCCTTTCCTGATTTAGCGTCCGCGAACATATTTATATTCAACATCACGCATCATACATACTCTCTATACGACTACCTGACATAAAATCCTGACATGGCGTCCGAATCTGATAAGCAAGCCAACCTATTCCAGGTGTATCTACGCTTGCGCCCGCCTGCCGCCGGCATTAGTGGCTCTCACCGGTTTTTAAGCGTAGAGGAACCCGAGGAAGACGCATCGTCATATCCGACTCACATCACTCTTGATCCGCCGAGCGACCGTCGCCGCGCCATTGAAAAGTTTGGCTTCACCCAGGTCTTTGAGGAACCGGCCTCGCAACTGGATGTCTTCACGGCCACGCAAATTCCGCCGCTTATCGAGGGCGTCTTGGCCCCTGAGGGCGGCGATGGAACCGATGCGCTCATCGCTACATTGGGTGTCACTGGCTCTGGAAAGGTATGAATGGTTGCTGCATAGTTGGCTAGACTATTGGAACGACTTCTGTGGCTAATAAGTAATGTTCTGGGGTTAATCATATAGTCTCACACTATTCTCGGCTCCAAGACGCAGCGCGGACTTACGCAGATGTCGCTAGAAACGGTGTTCCGCGCTATTGGGTCTCAAATTGCCGATGTCCACGACAATACTGCTGTTGAAACCGAGTTGCAATCGTTTGACTGCTCGGAAGCTATGCTTGTAACGGCCTCTACTTTCATAGATGGCATATATGGCGATGGCAACTCGCGCGGCGCCGGATCTCGATCCCAGACTCCTGTTGTATGCAACCCTGACGTCTCCTCCTTCTTCATACATTCCTCTCAGAACCAAAGCGTACCGAACTGTTCAGTACAACTGCCCGCCTCAAAGCTTCCCCGCCTTGCAACAGCTTTTCCGCAAGTTTTCGACCTAGAAAGCTCTACCGAAACCCGCATGAAGCTGCTACAGCAGTCGCGCTTGTTGAGCGGCTAGGTGCCGCCCATCGCGACTGAGGAAGCCCAGGTCTTAAGTAAAGATGGCAATAGTAATAGCGTAGTGGCGAATCTCCAGACGCCCAACTCGAGAGCTGGCCACCGGTCTTTCATGGGAATGACGTGTACGGCTTCGTTGCGAACACATACTAAACCATATCAACAGGGCGATAATTTGTCGCAAAGCTCACGCAGACTGCTTGCACGACCAACGAACCTTCCTATCAAGCCGGACATTAGCAGAATACTTAACATTCGGCCTGACCCCAAGGCACAGTACTGTATAGTCCTCTCGATGTACGAAGTATATAATGACAGGATCTTCGATCTCTTAACGCCACCGGTACGTAGCATAGGAAGCAGCATAGCACGGCGCCGAGCTCTGCTCTTTAAGAGCACCGAGATGAGCGGTGATCGCAAAGTAGTAGCGGGCTTAAAGAAAGTCATCTGCTCGACATATTACGAAGCGCTGCTAGTCCTCGAAGCTGGGCTCCACGAACGCCGTGTTACTGGCACCGGCAGCAATAGCACTAGCAGTCGCAGCCATGGTTTCTTCTGTATCGAGGTTCGTAAGAGGCGCGCTAGTCGTCGTAACGGCGGCAGTATTGTGTGGGGAGGCAGTACGCTCAGTATTGTCGACTTGGCGGGCAGCGAGCGTGCTCGCGATGCAAAGACGCAGGGCGCAACATTGGCCGAGGCTGGAAAAATCAACGAGAGTTTGATGTATCTAGGCCAGTGTTTACAAATGCAAACAAGTGCAAAGGTAAGAAAGAAAGAAAGAAAGAAAGAAAAGTGACAGATTATATGTGGATATTCTTCTAAACACGTCCATATTAAGGCCCTGCCCCCTTTTATGGTACGTGCTATGCTGCATTTATTTTATATTGGAAGCAAGCGAGCCCGGACCAGGCCAGGCAGGAGAGGAGGTCCAGCCACACTCAGTAGTCTCGGGGTTTTTATTTTTTATTTTTATTTTTTTTTGCTNGGGGGGGGCAAATCCTGTGACAGCATCAGATATTATCACGAGACGTTGCTTGTTCCCATCTTCCTCCTGTATCCCTTCTATCTGCCCCCTTTATTTTTTGTTCTATACTGACCAGTGTATCTCTTTAGCCTAATATTGTTCCGTTCCGGCAGTGCAAACTTACTGAATTGCTGTTCTCCAACTCGTTCCCATCACCGTTACTCAGCGCCTCCGTGTCGTTAGCTCCCCGCGCGCCCCAGAAGGGCGTCATGATCGTAACTGCTGACCCCTACGGAGATTTTAACGCAACGTCGCAGATCTTGCGCTACTCGGCTCTAGCCCGGGAAGTAGCCGTCCCCCGCATCCCATCCATCTTCTCGTCAGCTGGAAGCAACTCCTCTACCGCGTCTGTGCGCAGCACATCGCCTAACGAAGCAACAATGCCGCCGCCGCCATTGCCGTCGCATGTCGCTCCACCTCGCCGCCCTCTTCTCCATGCACCGGCCAAGCCGTTTCGAACACCGTCGCCTGGACATGGCGCCCTGCAACATATGGACGAACGTGGCACCATGGAACTGGCTGCGCTTGAAATCGCTCGCTTGTCAGAGGAGATAGAGGCCCTTAGGGTTGACGTGGCTGCCGAGGCTGAAGCCCGCATGGAAGCCGAAGCTCACCTACTCACCATGGAAGACCGCCTGCTAGAACAAGAACAGGCTGTCCGCGAAGAATGCGCCGCTGAGTTTGATGCTCGTCTTGAACTGGAACTTGCGCGTTGGAAGACGAGTCTTGCACTTGAGGCAGAGCGTGGCGAGGCCCATCTTGACGCAAAGATCGCCCTGCTTGAAAAGGGACTAGCCCTTGACGAGCTTGCCGAGCAGGAAGACAAAGAGAACGTGCTTATTGAAAATCTGGAAGAGGAGAATGAGCGCTTGCGTCGTGAAATGAGTGTCTTGAAGCGTGAGCTTGCCCAGCGCAGCCCGTCAAAGCGCGTACCCCTTGGTGATCGAGATGACTATGCCGGGCTCTCGTCATCGCCTATATCGCTCTCCGCTGCAAATGCCCGCGACTTCGGCGGCCTCGGCAAGCGGCTAGAACAGCTTCGTGTCGGTGCTGAGATCATCCCAGACAGTAACCGAGGAAGCTCGGCAGGGTCTTCGCGAAGTGCCAGTCCAAGCAGCTTCGGTCCAGGGTCTTCGATGAGTGGAAGTCCCCCGAAGAAGACTAATATGCGCAAGATGGTAGCCAGGCGCAGAGAAGAAGACTATTAGAGCATGAGACAGTATGTTGGTCGTCATGCCGTTCAAAGGCACAGGATTCAATATATATGGGCTCTAGTTGCTACTAGTAGTACTAGCAGTAGGCAATTAAAGGGGCAACTGGCTATCAGGAACACATATGATAAAGGAAAGGTTAATGTTCTTGTTTCTGTCCGGACTGTAACATCTGACCCTGGCGTCGTCTTGTACACGTAACTTGGAGAATGAATGAATATACAGGTAGTGATAATGGGTAACATTGTTTTTTTTGTAGTTCAAGAGCCCTTATCAGACAGAGATGTACATACATATATTGTTTTTATAAGTAGTAAAAGATAATATGCAAAGAATCAAAGCCTGATATGATACAGTGAACATGTATGTACATATATGCTCCGATAATATACAACATGTACCAAGGCTAGGTAGGACACATGACAACAGAAACATGACTTAAATACGTCTTTACTCCCTTTGCAATACAGCTGCTATGCCCATAATTCCTAGCATAACTGACTTGAGCCATGGGTACTCTGATAGTAGGATTGTAACATAGCCGACAAACGGAATGTAGCCAAACACGCTGCCGATGATATCCTTGCGGAGCAAAAAGTCCTGGCCACGTGCATATAGGTCGGTATCGTCTCCGTGGTTGTTGTCACCTTTGGTGAGAATCTTCGCGTCGGGACTAGAAAAGAACGGAGATTCAAGAGTTAGACACAGCCTTTTAAGTATCAGATGTTTGATATTCGAAGCATTGCTTGCCAAACATACCCGTCGCCAAACTTGCGCACCACGCGGTGAACAATAGGAATCTGCTTATCGGCCACATTGTACACCACAATATCGCCAACGTCGGTCTCAGTTATGAGATTGCGATTCCATAAGAATAGCAGATCGCCACGCTGGAAAGCAGGCTCCATAGAGCCTGAGAGAACGACAACTATGGGAGATGGTGAGTCGGCCGCTACTGAAAGGCCCTTCCACATCTGTGATAAGCTAGATTAGTCATCGAGTTATCGAAAAAGAGCGCTGTACATTTAGCAGCACAGACGCCAAAGCAAGCAAGGCTGCCAATTATAGGGCGACAACACATAATTAAGAACATACCATAAAGGCTGTGGTGAGAATCATGCAGAAGGTTAGCAGCTGGCTTGCCGCCTGGCGTGTGTTTCCGACATTTCCAAGCATGGTAAGAAGCAGGTAGGCGAAGGCAAAAGGCAAAGAGCGAACGAGAAGAGAATGGACAAGATGAGATATGATTGTATTGCCTTAGATTAAGACTTCCGGTAACTTAGCAGAAAGCCTCGATAGAATCAGAACGGCCACGATTTGCGATGAGGCAGGACCCATAAATTACCTTATCGCAAACACGATAGCGCTTATAGCGGCTAATTATAAGGCTTGTCTGGTAACAATTGCGCTATTTCATATAATAGACCTTTGAGGCTCCCTTTTGAATTGGCGCTATGAAGTGGCGCCAAATCAAAACTAACTTCCTTCATCCAAACAAACAAGCATATTTTGACTATTCGTTGTGTAAGTAATGAAAAGTTATACCGCCTACCACTAGTCAACCTCCATATATTTTAGTCAAAAACATTAATTAAAATTTGGTCAAATACTCTGTTCAGTTTTTGTTCCATATATTAATATAGCCTTTATAATTATAGATCAACCTCCTAGGGCTTATATTTTGGGGCCGAAAACAAATGCCCCTCTGCCCTCAAGTCAAGCCTTATCTCGTACACTCTGCCTGCATACTATCAACAGAACTCCCTATGATAGCATAGCCCTGTTCTTCTCATTCACAACAGCCCAGTCATAATATCTGAATTTTAAGGCGAGCAGTCGCCATCTCTGTTATCTCCTCACTTGACCTTCTCCTCTTCTACTACGCCAGTCTAGTCCAGTCCAGTCAAGCAAGCCCTTGACTCATTCGTACCCAACGTTCACCTCTGCATCATAGGGGCGGTGTCTACCAATCTCACCGCATTTCGAGAGTCGAGTCAATTTTTGGGGTCGATGATCGCATATCATTCTATGTTTGGACCTTTGGCGCAGCTCAATATACACGCACTATAACCAACCCCTCTTTGACCCGTCTCTGATAACCAAGAACCCCGTCAGGTGAGACGGTGTCGAGAGGGGTTCCTGCAGCTATAGAAGTTTATAGAAGCTTCGGTGAGTCTTATTTAGGCCTCTATGGAAGACAACGAGGGTTCGTTGGATGCAAGCGCTGAAATGTAGGGCGAGTATGAGCGGGGTTGATAGCTTGTTGAAAAGAAAGAATATTCATTTGAGAGAGGGAGGGGGGGTATAAGGTTGTAATGCTAACATGGATAGACTTAGCTTAACGGTGAAACGAACGGGACAAGCCAAGGGGATTGACTGATTGATTGCCTTGAGCAAAAAAACATGCTATGTACATTCTGGCGTGTATATACTAACCCTACAGATGTAACTTGTTAACCCTGATGGGCAGTGAATATGCAATATTTTCCATCTGCATTTCCTACGGCTTATAATATAATAATAATAGTAGTAGTAGTAGTAGTAGTAGTAGTAGTAGTAGTAGTAGTAGTACTCAGAGTTGATTCTCACACGGTTCAAACAAGGAGGCGTTCCTACAGCATTGTCTTACAGCGAATCATATTGCCGAGCTAACAGTCATCGATATACTCATACGCTGCAGAACAACGCTACTCGTAACTGGCATGCATTATATAGTACTAGTGTGTTGTTTAGACCTCAAAATGAGGCGAATCTTTCCTTTTCACAAGAAAGGCAGCGGCAAATAGTCTAAGAAATAAAAAGACATAATTATTGTCATTGATATTGGTTAGTAAAGGGAGGTGGTACAGTATAGATGAGTGTTTCCCACTAGGCTATTATTCTGAATTTGAAAGATAGACTGGGCAAAGGCTAGTTGGTGCCTTGAATCCAATGACAATCAATCATGGAACATTATAGCAATAATGGTGCTGATAAAAACATACAGATCCACCTGCATATCATCCTCGCAGTTCAGCTGCAAGTGAGGCAGGGCAGAAACTGCCTGCAAATAGATACAAGGCCCAACAGCATTACAATCGTACGGCATCAAATTGACTGGACAATGCCGACACTGCTTTATCTGACTCATCAAAAACATACTCCAGAACACACTGAATGAGGTCTTGTGATATAAGATACCGACTGGCCTTACTATCTTCTAACTGGGCCCACGCCTTGGTGTACCCCAAATAAGCAATTAAGCATGGACCAATTAACCCTGACATTTGGTTGGACTGTCAGGATTCAAGCTTGTAGGCCACGACGAACTGTATGTTCCTTTATAATTATTTTTATACTTATTACTCGATTGACGAACTGTATGTCTTTGCGAGGACAGGAGCTTTGACAGGAATGACGGTTAAAGTTTGCGTACTACTTACTAGTACCGTTCAAGGAAAACCTGCCTCTAGTTAGTCTGCTTGCTGCAAGTGATAATGACTCTACAGAAACAGAAGTCAAGGGAAGGCAAAAGAGGGGAACTTAAACGGCGATGCGTATTACATCAGCAGCGCAATATGATCGAGCTTCATATCGGACTAGGCGGTAAATGGGATGTGTATAAGACACTACAGGCACCCGTCCCTTGAAATATTGGACTTTGGAGTTTTTGTCTGCCAAGTATCTCTTCACAAAACTTCACACCCACCAAGCTCTTCACACTCAAAGAGCGACTCTGTGTGTGTGTGTGTGTGCTGTGCGGCTCGTCTCATTATTTCTCTTAGCCCCAGACATTCATTACTTGTTCTTAGAACCTGACTTACATTCATTTAACTACCTATTCGCTTCGTTATTTCTCGCTGTCCTCGTGCTTGGCTCTCCATACTATGGTGTATAGACTGCCGAGCGCCATATAGTGAACTTCACACTTATTTACTACCATTCTGGTCATACTATATCCTACTTGATCCTCAGACAGAGACTAGATGACACATCGTACAGGTTAGTAGTACCAAAACACTAATATAAGACGGCAACTCTTACAGATACATTTTTTGTTTACCATTAACTGTATTTAGTCTCTCAAGCCTGTGAAGATTAGACACACTATAGCTTCTACTATCTTCACTCATCACGCCTTATCACTACCACCAATAGCCATCCACATTCACAGTACGACACTATTTCTAGCCATCTATCTGCCATCCACAGCCTGCTCCTTTACTGGCCAGCCGGGCGCTTGCAGGACACCAGCCGTCCACGTCTCGTTCCTTCTCCCTGTCTTAGGGTAAGATAAATCACAGCTACCGTATGTGGACACTTACTAAGCAGTGCAAAACAGCGTGAAGTCTTTCACAAGCCCTTGTTTTTCTCATTTCTTTTCTTCTTCTTCTTCTTCTTCTTCTTCTTCTTCTTCTTCTTCTTTTTCTCGTCACCCCGTTACCGCATTCGTTTTGCAGGGTCGCCAACACGTTACTGAAGGAGACTTGAACTTAGCCTAGCATTCGCTCTCTCTCAAGCCTCTCTAGAATTCTCTCTCTTGTTCGGGATAGCTCGAGGCTTTGCTTTGTTTTATATTTCCTCCGTCCACGGGCCCTACTTCTCCTCCTCCTCCTTCTACTCTTCTTCTTTTCTTCCCCCCCCCTACCTCGTTCATTGCTTCTGAGTCTTTACTGATTTCGGAAGCTCTGGACATTTCTCATCCACCCATCGTGTCCTGCCAATCTAAGCCGCCGCGTCGCTTTTCGCAGCTTTTCACAATGTTCAAGCGTTCGTTCCGGTCGCAGGACCAGACCCGCGTCGAAAAGCCTGCCAAGCTCAAGAGACCCGGATTCGGCCTCTCCGCCTCTACATCCTACTCTCGGGATGCTTCCCACGGCCTTTCCCATGGCAAACAGCCCAAAATATCGCGCGATGCCAACACTGGATCGTCGCAGTCACAACGCCGGGGAGAAAGTAACTCTATTCACCACAAGCATGGCCATAGCAACAGTAACAACCACACTGCCACTACTTCCGCATCATCACGTGGCGCGCCGCTGGCAGTTCCGCCTCCGCCATCCCCCATTGTGACTGTGACCGTTGGCCGCGAAGGCCGCCTGTTTGCTGCCTATGAGGATATTCTATGCCAGTCACCCTTTTTTGCTGCTGCCTGCCGCTCTAACGGTGTCAAGCGCATCACCCTTCCGGACGAAGAGCCGGCTGTCTTTTCTGCCGTGCTCGAGTATCTCTATAAGAAAGATTATTACCCGCGCCTGATCCACAACAGCATTGATGGAAGTTGGGAGCTGGAAGACTCGGGAGCGTCGGCTGCCTCTCAGAATACCAACCCGTATATGTCTCCTGTATCACCCAATAGCTCACCCAAGAGTTCTGCGCTGGATCCGCATGTCAGTACCGGTGCGGTTGAGCCCACTGTTTACATGAGCTCTCTCAGCCAGGTCCTTCTTCGTGATACCGTGCTTTACTGTGCCGGCGAGCAGTACGGCCTGCCTGGGCTCCAGAAGCTTGCTCTGCGCAAGCAAGGCTTGCAGTCGGGCATCGATGTAGCCACTATTCTTCGCTCAGCACAGTATGCCTATGCCAACACGCCTGACGATGATAGCCGCCTTCGCGCCCATTATCTGGCGCTTGTGATTCGGTGCCGTAAGACCTTCAAGCGGAGCGGAACTATGCAGGCAGCCATGGAAGCCGGCGGGAGTAAGCTGTACTTTGATTTGTTCGTTGCGCTCTGTAACCACCTGGATGATGTCATCGACGTAACCAACTCTAAGACGTCACCTCATATGATCTGAGCAACTAACTTACTCGTCTGGCATCTGATCCCCCCCGCTTCTTCCAAGCTGTTGGCTTGTTTTCTCGGGCGCTTGCTAGCCTCTGGGTTGTGCCACCGCATACATGCTTTGTGCTATTCCTGTCTTGCTCTGTTGTCTCGTTTTTAGTAATACCAGCAGCGTCCCTGGGACTGCGCGGATTACATGAAAGAAAGAGGGCATAGATAAAGCTCTCTTATTCACCGTTCTTATGCTTTCTTGTATTTGCTTTGTCTTGTATCTTCGCAATCTTGTCTTTTTTTTCTCTTCTGGAGTCTTGCTCGTTTTGATATCTGCTCTTTGTTTTCATTATCTTTTGCAATCTTTGTTTAGAACATTGTCATCCTCTTTTTTCGTAACATTCCAACATCAAATATCCCGCTGGCGAAGAAAAAAAAACGACGCCATTGTTGCTATCTCAGGCTTTCTGAATTTTTTTTTCTTGCTGTGCTGTTTCTTGCTATTGGCTTCTTCATTCTCTGTCATTTCTCATATCTTCGAGCAAAAAAAAAAAAGAAAAAAAACGGGTTAAAAAAGCGATCAGTAGCTATCTCTACTACGAGCAAGCTCCCCTAAAGAGATTCTAGAAACAACATCCCCTACGTAATGGACACCGAAGAGGAGAGCATCTTCTCTTCTTCAACATCTTTCGTTACTTTCACACTGATACATTAGGACTGGCAGCTTAATGCCTTTGCCTCAATTACAAAGACTCGACATCTGCCGCTCTCAAGCGCACACTATCGCCTTTTCCTTTGTCCAGTCTTTCATTCACTTTCCTTATGCCATGAAATAACGACCGCTATGATGAACCAGATGAAACTATCACACCTTCCCTCATTTTTCGAGACTTCTCGCCCAAGTCCTTAGTCAACATCCATTTTAAAGCTACTAGCTGTCTTCGAGCAATGTTCTTGGGCAAGCTGCTGGATTCCTCGGTGCCATATATGCTTCCTCAAGTCGCTAACTTGTAGATGCTATGCCCCTCATGTGTGGCCTGCTCCCTCGTCTAGATACGGAGTAAATTCAATACAAGCCATACATACTCTCCTAATAGTACTTGTTTTAATGTGAATGATGTATGTTTAGAAGTATATTGAATATGTTTAGCTTCTGTTGAAAGTTATTTGTAGAGTATCTCATCTGTTCATTCCACTCCAAACTTATAGTGTAGCAGCGACTTGGAAATCATGAATATCTACAGTCAAAGCGTAATCTGACTCTTTACTGGGGCGGGCTGCCATGTAGGCTACCTCGACAGTCCAGTTCGCCATATCTTCGCCATAAACCCAAGTAATCTCTCTCAATGGGCTTTTCTTGCCCTCTCTATCGATATAGTAGACCCACAAACTTTGCCCATGTTCATCCTCTTCAGACTGGACCTTCAAAGTCACGCGTGCATGCGACCCAGCCGATGGCGGAGCCGGGGCTACACTCCAATCAGCATATTGGGCACAAGCAACCGTACAAAGCTGAGCGGCACCAAGATAGAATTCTAAGCCGGCCTTGATCCATCGGGGAGGTGAGCTCTCGGTTGTTGAATTCGGCGGGCGAAGGAGCAGAAGTAGGCCGGCTTGATCGTATTTAGTTGTCCAGTCGGCAGAGAAAGTTACGGATGCGCTTTGAAAAGCAGCCAAAGGGACCTGAGGTGAGCCAGAGGGAGAATCCCATGAAATGTACGGAGCTTTGGGGTAGAATATGAGCTAGTGTTAGCTCGACTGTAAGGTATTAATTAGTAGTTGTAGTAGTAGTATAAGCGAACCGTTGAAAACATCAGCGTGTGGCGGTTTGCGCCAAATATCCGTCCCAGGGTTTGCAGATAACGTTTGCGGAGTGAAAACCATGTTGATAGAAAACAACAAATAAGTAACGGAGAACGTTCAATTAGTAGAAGTATATTAAAGTCACCATGTTCGGCATATGGAGTGTTATCTAGGGGCGAATAGCGAACCTTTATATAGATCATGAGGTATACCTTGCAGCATTTCCCCCCCCCCCCCCCCCNCCCCCCCCCAACCTTTAATGCCATCAATTCTTCCATATTGCTACTTGATAGTGAGTCGACTTTTGTTTAGAGTTGGTAAAAATACATGTTTCTCCTCTCGACATGTCTTCTCTTAGCCTTAGGAAAGGGAGAATTGCAACTCTACAAGCGAGAACGACTTAAAGTCAGGTCATGGTGGGGGGGGGAATAAATGAGATCTCCAATTGACTTAGCCAAGAAAGGTAATTTTTTGATAAAATAGAAATAAAAAATATATGACATGTTTACAAAAAATAAAAATACAACACTAGTTGACTAAACCCAGCTTATAAGGCTTGAACTACTATCACGTGTATGGTCACGTGGTGCTGAATAAACCGCCTGGTTACCCAAAAACCCCACATCTGGACAAGGCGGCCACCCATATGTTTCCCCACAATACCAAAAATCTGCCCCTCGGTGGTTGATTCTATTGAGAAAAATATTTATTTTCCATATACAACGAAGAATAGACAAATTAACTTTTTTTTTCTTTTCTATTTCTTGCTTTCTTCATCAGAATTTATTTGCGGCGACTATTCGTGCCTTTTAAAGTCGGCCAGTTTCATCTTTCCTCTTCGCTTCTCATTTGTCCCCGTTAGATTCAATGATAATCACCGGTCTGAAAGCCATCTTTGATACGCACATTGTCACTGAAGATATTTTATTGATTTTGACCTTTCTGTGATTCTTATTGTCGCTTCTACCGCCATCCGTTCAAGACGTGCTTCACAATCTTCTGCCTCTTAGATTGCCGCCAGTCCTCGCTTAAGCCTTCTTATCTCGCTATCGTGATATATGTTAGGCTGGGCATGAAGATATTGTCTTTTATTATTTACCTGATTTGAAATCTCTCTCTCTCTTTGTCTCCCTCTCTGTCTAAATATCCTACACATTTCCGTCAAAGTGCGCGCACACGCCTTTATAGTGCCATGTCGTCATTTCTCACGCCGTCTAGGCGGCCCGCAGTGCCACTGTTTCCGCAAAAGCCTGCGCGGACTCCCAACCTAATGCGCGCCATGCGCGAGAATGCTGAGCGTCGCCATAATCTCTCTTCTGCTGCAGCTGCCAATGCCGCCGCCTCCTCAGCAAAGCCTTCCATCTCTAGTAGTGGCCGCACCAAGTGCCCTAACAAGAGCTGTCCCAAGCCTGATGTCGTTGACGGAATTTGTCGCAGCTGTGGTCGTATCGTCGATGACAGCAACATCGTTTCCGAAGTTCAGTTCGGCGAGACCTCTTCGGGCGCTGCCATGGTCCAAGGTAGCTTCATCGGCCCCGATCAAGGTGGTGTCCGTAGTTTAGGCCCAAGCTTCCGCCGTGTTGGTGGCTCTTCGGAAGATCGCGAGAAGAGCATCCGGGACGCCAAGATGCTAATCTTTGGTTTCGCTCAGCAGCTGAACCTAAGCGAGTCTCTCGTAAACTCTGCAGTCCAGGCCTTCAAACTGGCCAGTAACGCCAACTTCATACAAGGTCGATCGCTGCCCGGCGTTGCTGCTGTGTGCCTCTATGTTGCCTGCCGTAACGAACCACCGTGCAAAATCATGCTTCTAGATCTTGCAGATCTTGTGCAGATCAACGTCTTCAAACTAGGACGCACCTTCAAGGCCTTCAACAAAGCGATCCCCATCTGCAACGGCGGTTTTGACCCTGTATATCCAGAAGATCTTATTTACCGATTTGCAACGAAACTAGAGTTCCAGAACATGACTGGAAAGGTCGCCGAAGATGCCGTCCGCTTAGTCCGGCGCATGAGCCGTGATTGGATGGTGATGGGCCGTCGACCGTCAGGTATCTGCGGTGCTTGCTTGCTTATGGCAGCCCGAATGAACAACTTTCGCCGTACCGTTCGTGAAGTTGTTTACATCGTCAAGGTCACAAATCACACCATCCAAAACCGCCTTGAAGAGTTCAAAATTACCGAGTCAAGTAACATGACGGTCGAAGACTTCCTTTCACAGGACCTTCTTGAGTCTTCGCACGATCCGCCATCATTCTACAAGAAGTCTGCTGAGTACCAAGCAAAACTAAAGCAAAAGAGTCGTAAGCGTAAGCGATACATCCCAGATGAACCAGAACCGGATTCTGAACCGGAATCTGAACGGTCACAATCACCTGGAGTGACTACTGAATATGGTAGCCTAGCAATCCATCCTGCTCTCATTTACGCATCAACAATACACACATCCCAGGAACCGCTCATGTCGTCACACACCAATCGTGACGACGGCGTTTCTGCGCCATCCACCCCTTCAGATAAAGCTAATGACTCAACTGTTCTTATCGATCATCTAAGCGACGCTGCTCTATCCGTCTTAGCTTGCAACTTTGGCGATCAAGCTGTAGCACGACAAGTAGAAGTCATCACTTCTGGTGCTGATGCAATTGGAAGTATCAGCAGCACGACGTCTAAAACCACCCCTCAATCTTCGAGCCGTCAGTCCAAGACGCTGCCTCAGATGCCAATAGACCAAGAATGGGAAGCCGATGAAATGGAACTCGAAGCACAAATTTCGGAGATATTCAACGATCCCCACACCATCGAGCACGCCGAAGCCTTTGAAACAGCCCAAAAACGTGCCGTCCAGCATACAGAATGGGCTCTTTCCCGGGAGCCCAAGAAGGATGTTTCCATGGCAGTAGAAGTTGGCGAGGATGAATTTGCTAATGACATAGAAGTTACCGACTGTCTTCTTTCCGAAAAAGATGTTCGTATCAAGGAAGTCCTTTGGAGCAACGCAAACAAAGACTGGCTGCGAATGCAACAAGAAAAAGTGTTCCGCCTGAAACTAGCAGCTGATAAGCCTAAACAAACTCGCCGTCGCAAGAAGCGGCCACGCATGGGCGAAGGCCAAGTAGAACCTGCTGATTCACCTGCCGATGCCGCAGTTAATGTCATGAAGGAGCGTGCCATCTCCAAGCGTATCAACTACGATGCCATCCGTAGTCTCTTTGATATTGACGAAGACGAAACCACTACCGCCGGCGGAAGCACCCGGCCAGCTACCAGTTATGCTGGCAGTGTAGCTGCCGATGCTAATGAGCAGTTGAATAGTCTCGACGAAGATGATGAGGATCAGGATGATGCGTTTGACGTAGCTACTGGAAGCCCAATGGGCTCAGAAGGGTATGAATATGATGAGGAAGGTGCTGAAGAAGATGATGAGGAATATGGCTATGATGAAGAATAGAAATTGACGACATCCAGGGACGAATTGAAGAAAAAAATGTTAACAGGTAGGGTCAAGCCGCTACAGAAATGGACAATGAGTAACTTGTCTATAGCCAGTAATATCTAATCAATAAGGCGTCGAATTGGCAGCAACAGTTACATGTTTGGCATCTTCTTCCGAAGAACGCACGATAGTGAATATAAGCTCGCACAAATTACGTATCAACCAACGCTAGTCATCCATTTGTCTGTCTATCATCTTTATTTAGTAGCATCAAAGAACAGTTTATCAACTTGGTCAACTCTCCCAGAGAATTTACGATTGACATAGGTTAAAGCCAGCGTGCTTCATATGTAGCCTTATACTAATTATTATCTCTTGAAGAAGTTGTTTTGTGCAGCCGAGAAGGCAATATATGCTCACCGACGACACTGGCGGTTTCAACGCCAGTGCAAATCACGAGGCTCTGTTGACATCGATTTTCAACAGGTACGCTTAAGCAACTCCATAGGCCTCTCTATCTAGAGAACTGTGGTCATGCATCTTCAATCTAGCCATAAACATTTTGTCAAAGCTCGCTAATTCTGCTCAGACGAGTCAAATTTAGCTAAAAGCGCTGCTATCAGTTAGTTAGGGTTATTTTATATCTGTAAGGAAAGGAAAAACCCGCGCGGGAACCATGACGTCATTGTGTCTGAAGAAGGAAGTTGACTGGGTCAAAAGGTACACTGTACACTGCCTTTGCGAGAATCAACGTCCACATTATGGAATTTAAATACGCCAG
Source organism: Endoconidiophora laricicola (assembly GCA_001640655.1). Lineage (NCBI taxonomy): Eukaryota > Fungi > Ascomycota > Sordariomycetes > Microascales > Ceratocystidaceae > Endoconidiophora > Endoconidiophora laricicola. The sequence continues at coordinate 91,489 of LXGT01000056.1, forward strand.
AAAGATGTTAAAAGCCGCTCCGCCTAACTCAGTGGACATAGCATTTAGAGTAGGAAGTCAGTAGTGAGTGCGTGACCTTTGCATACAAATAAGCAGCATTGCATTAACAGTGTCCAGGGGCAGGTCTGGGTTACACTATATACTGTAGCTCTCCCAGTATAAGGATACCGTCACGACAAACAAGAAGAACAGCCAACTTGCATACCGGGCATAGCCACATGCGAATGTTACGAGAGCAATTGTATATTCAAAAAGCCCCATTTTATGCCACCCAGTGTGAAAATTGCCAGTGTTACTGTCGCACTTGTGTTATATATATATAAACAAGAACTAGCAGCACGCAAGCCTTCCAATGATTATATCATGAAGAAAATGGTCAGATTCAAAAGAATCAAGATACTTCTACCTGAATGTATTGCACAAGGAGGGTTTGGGAAAGATTGTGGCTCTGCTAGTTCTGTTGAAGTAGGATATAGCAAGGATTTACTTATTCAGAGGATGCTTATAATAAACAAACGGTTCAAATCGATTGATATATATTGACTAGTAATAGTAATGTTCCGATGATAATATTTTTCTATTTGAGTGCCTGGTTTACCCCTTTTTCTTTATATAATATTAGTGAGCCAATGTGCTCTCTAACCCTAGTGATAGGGTTCACACCGAATAGACAAGTGTCGACCATAATTTTATATTCTTACTGCAGTCTTCATGTTGCTTGAGCGTCGTATAATCTCCGTGATTCCAGTAGACGTTAAATATATACAATTACAATTTATGTTGCTTGCTAGAAGATTTTTATCGCGGCTCAACTAAATACTGCGGCATCCTTCTTTGTACATGTACACCCATCAGCACCAGCCCAGGAAACTTTGATGTAACCGCGCAACAGCTGCTTTCGCGCCTATAAAATGAACTTTAAAAGTAAAGAAGAATGTGTATTATATCTAAAGCCTTAGATAAGGAGGCTAGGAAGGCCCAAGAGTCCTTCTCACTATCTTACGTGGCAGTGTCATGACTGCAGATGTGCCACGACTCTTTTTTTCCAAAGATGTTGTTCAAAGTAACCAAGTACAAATATGTATGTATCGTATAACACATCGTGTTGTTTAGTTTGGGACGATTGTCATATGCGCTAGATTATATATACCCATGATGTGATTGTTTGTTTCTCATGTATTCTTCAATGCCCTACGAGATCTTGATGTAATTTTTCTATTACTTTTTTTTAATTCAAATTCTCGACTAGAGGTCAACTATGCCGAGATCTCTATCACTTTCTATCTAGTAGTTTTGTTCTATCCAGGAGCTATGGTATGTACTATGTAGTATCGCATTAAGGCGATACTACCATAGGCGTCTGTAGAAGAAAGGAAGCACGATACCTTGCCAAAAAGTTGGCGCCAAGATAGAGGCACTACAATGCTGAAGTCGAGGCTGTCCCCAATAACAGAGTGGTTGGTACACTTGTTTGTCACATTTCCTTTTCGGTCTTTTCCAGCCTTTATATTTTCCTACTCTCTCGCTTGTTTCACTTGACATGCTTGTTATGCTATCTCTTGCGTTGATTTCCTGCGCTTTCCTTTGCGTGTCTAAGGGTTTTTTTTTTCTTTTAAAAAAGAAAAGAAGAAACCCAGATTTTATGTTGAGTCAAGTGGAAGAATACAATAGGCCCTCATAAAGCTTAGGAGTTCGCCAGTCCATATACCAGAAGCTTGGGTAGCTGGCTTGAAGGGTAGCCACCATGATAGCTTGTCTTAATAATCAACCCTCGTATGCTCTTCGTGAGCTAGGTAAACTTGAAATATATTAAATCATATCATAAGATAGGAAGCTGCTAACTTGATTATTCTTAGGGAACCCGTTATCTCTCTTGCTACGAAACGGCCTCCAAGATGTTGTTGCTGTTTGTATTTAACGCCTTAAAAAACTTCCTGAATATAGTCCTCATTGTTGTTGCTTGCCTGGTAAAAATAATAACAAAATCCCAAGGAAATTCAGACACAATTCGGAGAATATCCCAAAATCATTCGGCAAGATGGTAGGCATTTTTGTACTCTAGGGTAACTACTAGTAGTTTTATTGAGTTGACGTTCATATTTATATTTCCGTCCCATACACAATGGGACTTGCCATTCTCAGAGGCGACACATGACTCAAGATCTTATTTGCCTCATACATGATGATGTTTTGTCATTTGGTGTGTGAATCCATTCTAAGTTATGGTGAATGTTTTTTTATGTCTCGTTGATTATGATGATGCTATAGATTATTCAACCTCTGCTCAGTAGGCACGTACTACTATGTAGCAACAAAAGTGATAACAGTCTTGATTTAACATAATACTTGGGGCAATTCTGGACGCATTAGTGAGGTGGAGTCATGCTTGATCCAAGCAGCCCTTCATCGAGGACGTATCTATCAGAATTCATTTTGAATCAATCTTTGAGAAACGATTAGAACAAGGGCTAATTTGGCTAGCATGGGGCGCATACCGCGCGCGCGAGTACTCCCCCTTCCGCGTAGGATTGTTCGGTATAAAGCTATAGTATTAGACTACGTAACTGCCTGGTCTATATTTGGCAAGGTTCTGTTTTCTCGGGTTGTTGCTGTCTGTTCGACGCCAAGGCAAAAAAAAAAAACTCTGCCGGAAAACGAAGAAACTGCCGGCTCTACGACTAACCAGTACAACTACTACCTGTTCTGGCGTTTCCTTTCTGGCCTTTTACTATTCTTCTCTTTTTGACGGCTAGATCGGAGATTGCTCTTCCTGTTCTATTCTGTACTTTCTTTTTTATTCTTTTTCTCTATTGTGCTATGAACCCTAACACGTGAGCTCAATAGACCTGCGAAGATATCACTTGATAGGGGCCTTTCGTTGCTCTGGGAGTCGAGTGATAGTCGAGTAAACTGTAGGGGGTTGAGAGCCTTACAAGATGGCTCTTAAGTTGCGTAGAAATGTAGTTAGACACACATCTTGACTTCTAGCTACTTTCTATCGTTAGCTAGTGTCGTATACTCTGCACTCTCATATCTCATAACGTCCGTAATCAGATTGTTTGCTTCTCTGTTCACTACGTTCTGCAATTCTACGGAATTCCCCCCTCCTCCTGTAATGTTTACGTAGGATATAGGATTCATAACAAACAACACATTGAACCCAAACGCTACTACCTTTCGGCATCATTCGATTATCATTGACTCTACTATAGTAGTTTGAATTGCCGATCTGATTCTATCACACAACAAACAATATCATAGATTCTAGCCATGAAGACGGGAAACAAGCATTATAATAGCCAGTTATCAGTCTGCTTGAACTCGCCCTCTCACCTCGTTAATACCTGTCATATTAGCACTCCCCTCTATCTTTGAGAAGATTCCTCTCTTGGGACCTTGTTGAAGTGTGGCCAAAACTTTTGTTTCTTTTTTGCTTTTGATCGTCATGTTGGCAGGAGCCCCGTTAGCCAAGAGAAATTGCCTATCATGATCTTCATCGCCCGCCTCTCTATTTCCTATATAAGTATGCCGTCTTGGCCGACTACATTGTTAATACAAGAATTTGCTACCCTTCTCTTCATCATCTCACTCAAATCGTTGAGACTGTCATTCTTTGTATCATTCATTTTTCCTTTCTATCCAGTATCCCCATATACTAGTTCACTCTCTTTCGTCCCTTCACCATGAAATCTTCTCTTTCTATTCTAGCCATTATCTCTAGCGTCAAGGCCTACGACACTCTTTTCCAGTTTGCCGCCGCCGCCACTACCGAGAACAACACTATCGATGAGCTATACAGCGCTGCTCTTACTGAAGGCGGTGTAGTCACTATCTGGCACGGCGGTGACGAAAAAGACGGAGCCAACTCGCTCAAGACTGCCTTCGAAACTCGCTTCCCAGGCTGCACCCTAAACGTGACCGTTGACGTCAGCAAGTACCACGCCGGCAACATCGACCGGCAATTGGCTGAGAACAACCTATATGTCGATATCGCCGCCCTGCAGACCCTCCAGGACTACCCCCGCTGGGACCAGGAAGGTGCACTGCTACATTATGCGCCTGCAGGCTTTGATTCCATCAACTCGGCTTACAAGGATACCAATGCCGCGTGGTACAGCTACATGATTCTCTTCTGGTCGTTAAGCTACAACAGCAACAAGACCCAGTCGCCGGCTACTGACTATGCTGACTTCTTGAAAGCTGAATTCAAGGACAAGTTAGTGCTGACTTACCCCAACGACGACGACGCCGTTTTGCAGCAGTTCGAACTCATGTAAGTTCCTACCTTTGGTTTTTTTTTTTTCCTTGCCAGCGACTAACAACGACATTTCTTGTAGTCTCAACGAGTACGGCCTTGAATGGTTTGACTCTCTTCTTGCCCAGAACCCTCTCTGGGTCCGTGGCACTACCACTCCCTTGACTCTAATTACCCAGTCTAATAACAGCTACACGTCCACATTTACCTCAGTCACCGGCCTGCAAGCTACGGGCAACATAAACTTTACTCTACCCACCCGCGGCAAGTTCACCAGCTGGCCACAGGCCGTGGCTATCTTCAAGGACGCTCCTCACCCGGCCGCCGCCAAGCTACTCGCCAACTACATGGTTAGCGAGGAGTTCCAGAACAGCACCGGCATGTGGAGCGTCAGAGACGATATTGCAGCTCCTGCTGGCTGGCCTGCCTTGGAGGACATGGAGAACACCAACACTGACAGCTTTTCCCGCTTTATGGCTGATCGTCCCCGCGTTGAGAGACTGCGTCTTTTCTTTGAGTCTAAGATCGGCACCCCACAAGGCCTGAGCCCTCTAGAGGATGGTATTTAAAGGGGGGGGGGATAGCCTTTGAAAGAAATTGTGATTTGTGTCTGCTTGAAATAATACCGCAACCAATTAGTAGCTCGCGATCATAGATAGGTCCTGATGCTTATATCTGTACTCCTAATAAACATAACGAATATTCTGAAAATGACCCCTTAACAACTGTACCAATTTCAAACGTGAAGCACGTAGTAAGGGGCTGCAGTCCGATGGGTACTAAGTAACAAGAAGCACAAGGCAATATTACTATGGCGGTGTCAACAACAGATTACTACCATGGAATAGCAGCGCCTTATAAAGTCCAAGTGGCTTATTCGTCAAATTAGTTTAGCAATTATGTAGCAAGTACATATATATATATATATATATATAAAGTAGTAAAAATTATAGAAGGTATATATGAGTATATTTTGTCATAAGATAGTAGTAAGTAGTACTTTATATGTGTAAAATCATTACAGCTGCTTCAAAGTAGATAGATGATAGGTAATATATGTATGAGTATAGGAATAGACGTGAACGGGGCATGACAAGAAAACAAGATATCCATTGAGGTGAATGGATATGGAAGGTAGATTGAGATCGGGACAAGTAGGCAAGATACATCGGTTCTACCGCATAGTACCTGCTCTGGCCGAACGCGGTGGTGGACCCGGCGAGTTGCCATTGGATCCAGTAACCCGCATCCAATCGTCCCATTCCTTAGCAATCTCCATAAGCACAGAGCCCATGACAGTGGCACTAGCCATAAGTCCATGACCTTCACCTTCGAGAACGCGGACCTCGCAACGCCGCATTGTTTTGCCAAGCCAACGAACATTATCTACTGGTACACGCGTATCACGGCTGCCATGATGAATGACAACTGGCCGCGTGATATCTACGTATCGGAATCCTATTGTATGGCGGCGTTCCAGGCACACGAGAAGGTCGACTGCTGGATTGGCACCAGTAGTAGCAAGCTCCCAAATGACATGAGTGAGGCGCTCATCATATATTTGCTGGCGCTCCTTGTCTGCAAGAGCATCGAATGCTGCAGTCAGGACCTTCGTGTCGGGACGAGTGCCAGCGCTAGTAAAGCCAGGTTTATCCTGATCCATGTTTTCTGATGCCGGTACTTGAGGGCAAGGGCCGTCCATATCCTTTTGTTGGTACATGAAGTTTTCCTTATCGTTGCTCGTTGCAAAGCTAGCAGCCCTTGAATTACTAACTTTTCTAGCTTTACGTCGTGGCGTCTTGGGAAGAGAACTAGTAATTGAACTGCTCGTTGCAGTCATGAATGAACTGTTGGCGGCCTTCAAGAATGGGGTTGGAAGTGCTCGAAGGATACGCTGTGATGTTGGGATAGCATTGGTAGGCGGGAGCGCTTGTGAAGTGCCAAATACATTCATCTGAGATGGGGGAATCCATGGTGCTAGCAGATGGATTCTTCCGCGGATGTGTTGAGGCATTCTCAGAGCCGTCGCTAATGCATAGATGGCACCAGCCGAGTGGGCTAATATAGAGAACTTGCCAATCTTAAGATGTTGACAGATAGCATAAACATCGTCTATACAAACAGATGTTAGTAATTCAATGTCTTGATGCCATGAAAATTAGCATTATATGTTTAAAAACTTACCAGGCCAGCTTAGAGGAGTAGTGGTTCCATCGCTGTAAGATTCACTTTCACCAACTCCTGGACGATCAGGAGTAATCAGGCGCAGCTTCAAAGCAAGGGCTAATTCGTCGTAGAAGGCTGTGATATAACGGGTGAGGCCCATACCAACACAACAGAATACTGCGGAGCCCTCCGGATCACCTACCTCAGAAAATGAAATTACACGGCCAGTCTGGGGGTGGCGTATTTTCCGAGAAAGTCTAGGAGAGCAAAGATACGACTCTACTGCATCATCAATAGAATCTGCACTTTGCGGCCGTTCATAGCCAGAAGGAATGTTTGATGAAGACTCTGGTGTCGTCGCAGAGGAGTGCCTTTTATCCTCCTTCTCGGGCTTCTGGCTGTTGAGAGCACCTGATGACAGCCGCTTCAACCTTGAGCTACTACGCTTTGTCTTGAGACCTTCAAGGGCATCTGTTGAGTACCGCCCAGATTTTCTGCGCCCGCCGTCCGCACTCAGGTCCCGTCGGCGACCTTGTGAAACGGCAGGGAAGGGTGCGCTATCATCTTCGCGTGAGTTACTATCAGGTGATATAGCTGTTCCAATATACTTTCCAGCTTCAGAAACGGAATGCTGCGACGACCTGAAGCTATCAGATAAACGCCGATAAAGAGGGGCTCGTGATCCACTAGGGGGTGCAGGTGAGGAGCGTCCATTTGAGCCAAATACATCTGGTGCACCACCTCGACGAAGGATTCCAGCGTCCAGTGAGCTTTTCCCACGACGATGACGCTTGTCGATGACAATATCGGGCTTATGCCTCCGAGGTTCGCTATGCTCTGGAATCATATCTTCGTCTCTGGACGGGCCTACACTGCTATCTCTTTTACTTGACCGCGAATTGCGTGTTGATGATCGTCGTGTTGAAGAGCCACCAACTCTCCGTAGAGAAGACTCCCGCGCGGGAATCTGTCTAGGGCTAGCTATGTCCGGCATTGCCGAGACGGGACTGCTAGAAAGATTAAATCTATCGACAATAGGACCATCAATAGGACTGAGCTGTTCTTCAGTAATCGGGATTTCGGCAAGTGCTGCGCTTGGGCGGAGCATTGGGCTAGAATGGATATCCATGTTTGCTGTGCTTGATCCGGATGCACCGAAGCTGTCACGTTTCTTCTGATACTCCTTCTCACGCAAACGCTCTTTAGAGCTCATATACATCAGGCCTTTTTGATTCCGGTCTGACTTTTTGCCCCAGCTATCCGTCGAACGCGATCTGTGCAACTCCGGACTAGGAGCCATACAACGGTCTATAGAGATGTTTCCAATACTATGATCATCCCGTGAACAGAGAGAACCTTTGGAGGATGGACGAGAGCTTGAGCGCAGGAGTGCTCTCAAGCCTCCCGAAGAGTCGCGATGAGTGAGCGTTTTAGCAGCAGTTAGGGGTGAGTATCCAGATGGTGGTTTAGAAGTCTTGATAATTGGCGGTGCAGCAGATAAATCATCGATGCACTGCTTATCTTTGCGCAGATCCTCGATAGATGGTTGGCGGAACGCTCCGTAGTCGACGCCAAAACTTCCGCGGTCTCCGTCACGAAACGGCGCCGGAGCAAGTAATGGAGCAGATAGTGGCGCGCTTGGTATAGGCGGACCAGATGAAAGTCTGAGAGAATGCGACGAGGTGTCGTATCCGGTGGACGATGGTTTCTGAATAACGGCAAAACTGTTGATTAGGTTGTTCAAGACGTCAGGGCTCGCAGGTGAGACCAGAAAGTTTTGGTGTGAGCGTGATGGGGTCGGTTGTAAAGTCTGATTTCCGTGAGAGTGCGAATTGTATTGCGATTGGTGATGCGGCGTATGTGTATGCGGTTGTGAGTGGTGGTTGTGCAAACTAGAACTCTCAACGCGCCCGGCAGCTCGTTGCAGCGATTTTTGTCGCGAACTTTGGCGGGTCTGTTTGGGAATAGGGGGCACAGCGGGAATAGAGTCGTAGTCCATTGTGTGATAGGAGAAAAAGAAGGCACGGCACTACTGCTTGTGCAGTCTCTTCTGGATAGAGAAGTAGAGACAGATTTCTGAAGAAAAGCGAGAAAAAGGAATCTCAGACGGCTGGGCGATCTCTCTTTTCGCTACAACAGCTCACGACAGAAATAGATGAGAAAGCGTAAGATAAAGAAGGTCTGGTCGTAGCAAAGAGGATGAGAAAGACTGGGTCTAGCTATGTCTTAGAGCGAGCGCGCAGGTAGGAATATCAAGCTTGCAACGACCAGTAGTAGTCGGATATTTTTCAGTTGTCTGTAGGCTTTTTGACAGAACACGCTAGGCCACTAAAGCTACAATGTTAGTACACACCCATGTTTGGATAGACACTGTGGAGGGGGAAGCAAAGGAGCAGGGCTCAAAGGAGTTTGGCCTGGGGGCCAGCCTACCCGACTAAGAGGAGTGGAGGCATACTATGTAAGTTCTTTCATCAGTCGATAGATCTCTATCGCAGCAATGAGAAACTCAAGATGAACAATTTGAAATGGTGGTGGTAGACAGAACAGGATTGTAGGCTGCCTGACGTACTATAGTGAGAAGAGAGTGACTAACAATACGAGTATGAAGCGATAGGATATGAGGCTAGTAGGACACAGGTCGGTCAGTGATAAGGTAAACAAGTTACGGAAAGTCAAATATCGGGCAGGATGCTACCACAATCATGGCTAGCCGTCAACTCGATCAAGTCTTGGGTCTATGTAACCATGGACAGAAAAGGAACAAACAGATGATCCGAGTTGAAACAAATCAATTGACCCAAGAAAAACAATGCAGCAAAGCCACTAGTATCGCACCGCACACTTAACGAGCTCAACGGCCGCGATCAAAAAAACACTCGGGTGGGAGGGAGGATCAGGGGTCCGGCCCAGACAATCAATAACCCAGCGCTCAGGGCTTATGAACCAATTGTTCTGAAGCGAAAACCTGTATCGCTCGGATAACTAACACGATTGCTTCCACTGGTCTCAAAGAGTAATTTTCTCAAGGCATGAATGCCAACGGCTACTGGTTGGTAGATGACTCCTATTTTCATCATCTTCACATGCGCCGAGAAGAACTTACTTTGACACTCGCACCGCTAGTGCTTCAGCTCATTACTGATAGCAAGCACACACCACTACTCCAATCCAAGGCCTGACTGACCAACCAATGCAGGCACTAGGTATGTTTTTGCCAGTATATGCGTGGCAAGCGAGCATGCAGCTTCTGCAGCGTGCATAAATGGTTGCAGGAATGGCAGGCGGATGGTACTAGTCGTTGAGAGCAGATTGGCCAAGGTCAATTGAAGTAGCGTTATGGCGGACGTGCTTACTGCGACCTCTTTTGGCGCTAGAATAATACGTTTAAGTACGTCCTGAAATGGATCGTACTGATGGTAGTCCGTAATAGATTAAATCTCAAACAATACGTTCTAATGGAAATAGTTATCATATGCATATGATGCTGCACTAACAGACAATTGCACAAATAATGGGATCGTTCAGGCGGCTGAGGCATCGAAACTAACGAATGTCTAGGAAGAAAGTTAAAGGATATAGACAACAGATAAAGATAAAAGAAAAACAGAGAAAAAAAACCTGTAATAGAGCTTAGCAGGCGACGTTGGTTGCAGAAAATGCAGACGAATGAATAAAATGACGATTATGCATATATGGGAATCAAAGAAAACTAAGCCTCGATAGCAAGGCTGAGAAAACGAGTGTAAATCAGATCAAGGACACAAATATGGTAGTTTCGTTTCCCCATGATTGGATATCGCACGATGCCGTGTCAACGGTTGTAGACGCCGATACGCAAAATTAACGCCCATAACAAGCGCAGAAAACCAACAGAAGGAAAGAGAAGAAGGAAGCTAGAAAGGAAGCATTGAGAAAAGGGGAAGGAAGGCTACCGGCAGCAAAGAACACAAACTTATTGCAAGCCTTATTACAAATCTATAACACATCTTTAGATCATCTTGTTTATGGTTGTAATTTGCTGGTAATTATAGTAGTATGGCAATCATCGACCTGGGCAAGGGGTGTTGGACCTATATGAGGCCGCCACTATAGCCGGTATAAAGATAAGATGTGCCTTGCTAGTCAACCGCATCTCGACCGTTGCTCGTAAATTTCTAGTAGATCACCATATACAATAGCATTGAAATGGAGGCTTTCACTAGACTAATCTAGATATACTATTATGAGGTGTATCAACAAGTTTTTAGTTTGTCTCCTCAGAGTAAGATCCTTCCCTCCAAACACTACAACCACAAGGCACTATGTATTACATCAACTAAGCCAGTGTGCTCATGAAATGAACTTACCCTGTCCATTTTCCGCTCGCTAGCGTTACTGATAATCAAAACCCAAGTTCTTCCGATCACAGAAGCTTACAGAAGCACACAGAGCAAGATATAGAGTCTATCTTGAAATAGCCAACACGCCCTTCGTCACCCTAGCATAGCCTTCTAGCGCAGTTCTTAGGGTTACACCGACAGGGCACCCAGCAGTTGGGTTAGTGTCGATCGCTCTTTCAAGTTGGACTCATATGTCTGCTATCGTTAGTTGCAGATTGTTTTTTAACGAGAGCCTTATTATGTATAGAAGTGTATAGAAGCAATAATTATAGTGCCTATATAGTCAGAGTGTCTACAAGCCTGTTGAATGGATGACTACGGGCCACCATCTAGACAGGGAGATGATGATACGATACGTTAGCATGATGTAGAATTGAGAAGCATTTCATAGTTAAAGCGTTTCTAGCTACTACATGTAATGCAGACAGGTCATGCATTTATGCCTCTATAGGCCCGTTAGTAATACTACTTGTACTTGCTATCTCAAGTTCCATTTGTTCTGTCATCTTCATGCATGTAATTATATGTAAGCTCAACATTTCAGCACCAATCAATGCCTTGCTTTCCAGGGTCAACGTACATCCTTCTTAGTTGTTTGCTGAAGCTTATACCAGCCACTAATTACAGCGTGCTGCTGTACACTAGTATTCTCGGCATAGTTGACATCTAATCAAGTATTGAGTTGTGAAAAAAAAAAAAAAAAACGCAGCATCTCTATATGCAGGTACACGTACAACCTAGTCACAGATTATGTCTCTGTACCAAGTAGTGTTCCCGAATAGTCTAAGCTGCTCATCTTAACATGACGCTAAGCTATACATGGGTACAATATATCAACCAAAGTTTTCGAAAACAAACGGCCGCCTTGTTTTAGGGGCTCTTTGTGGTATCCACTAATTACTACTTTTGACTGATAATGGCCACTTGGGTTTTTTCCTATTATAGGGTTTGGATCAGATGGTTTCTTTTTCAAAGATTTATCATTGCCTCAATTGGGATAGCTTTCCAAATATGGCAAACAGACATCCAATGACTTCTCTAGAAGATAATTTAAAGTATTGAGATACAAAAACAGATGCAACCTTGAAACACAATCTTAGACCAATCATACTGCCTCTATAGTAACGATATTATTCCCCTCAGTACTCATCTTCGAACAAGAGAACAAACGGCTTTGGAATGGTATCATGTTGAGCGAATGCCAATCGAGCGCCACTGCCGCTGTCAAAGTTGTCATATGAGTGGACATCATAGCCATCTCAGTTACCGCCGACCATCATCACCGAGCTTAGCTTAGATTAGCTTCTGGTCATATATATATTTCTTTCTTGAATGCTTAATGCTTGATGCCTGTTTATCTAGAAGCCTATTAGCAGGCTCTGGAAGATCTCATATCAAAACATTTGACTTGTAGAAGGAAAATAAGCCCCCCCTAAATCAGGTCTGTTCTCCCTGGATTTAACAAAGAGTAATGCGCTATGAAGCCCGGCCGGGCATATCCTGGCTTTCCAAGAAAACTAACAACTTTGTGTGTTGCCGACGGAACCCTATAATCGCGAGACACTGAATTGAGAATCGGTTGGAGCTGACGACTGGTTATGAAGCATTTGTCAAAAATATACATGGCCAGCTGTTGCTGAGATATTAGGGTTTCACGCACGCTAAGATATGCAAGCGTCTTCAAAGCTAGAGAGAGATACTATATCAGAATAGCTTCGGTTGGCAAAAAGAGCTTGAAGCGTTGGGGGAATTGTAGTGTATATAGCTAATATATACTGGAATCAAAGCTTGATGCGGAGAAGGTCAAAAATTAGAGCTAGCTAGTACTACTGAGATACAACGCTATCTGTATTACGCCGTCAAGGGCCCAGAACTAGTGTTGTCCATACCTGGACAGGTATATGGAATAGAGATTGCCGACAAACTGCATAGTGCTAGAAAGCCCATGAAATACCTACCCATCATTATTGGTCTGTAGAAAGGATGATGTACGCAAGCCTTTCTCATCCGCTGATCAGGCACTACTAGTACTACGTAATCTCTATATTCTATTACTAAATAAAAAAAACGACTTTCTAGAGTGAACTAACTTTACTATACTCTACTCATCCTCTATGCCCAGCCCTTCTTATCACGGAGCCAGCTCAACGTTTCTAGGCCTGTCTGGACACGCATGCCTATGCGGGCATCCAACACAAATGACTCCCAAGCTGCAACTTTGTCCAGATATTGCTGGCACTTGTCTGTTTTCTCACGGCGGTATTCGTCTGCAAGCTGAGCACTTGTCTTGGTTTCCGAGGCAGTGAATTGCGACTCATCAAGTTCTTCTGGTGGGAATGCGTCAACCCAGTAACTTACAGCCATCTCATAATTGGCAGCAGGAAGAATCCAGTCTTCGCGGTTTCCACCCTTGAATACTGATCTGTAGGGCAGTGATGTTAGTATACAAGAAGCTATCAAACAGGATGCCACAAAGACGTAAACTTACTTGTCGTGAATGAAGGCCCCCTTCTCGAGTATTGAGCGGGCCTCCTTGGTGTTACCGAGCTTCCGCATCAAAGATGCGCGACATACTATCACGGCAGCTGACTCATCAGGCTCAGCCTGTATCTTCGTAACGATGTTAGACGGAGCCGTCAGACGCTTCCAATCTAGCAACTTGAGCGCTTTCTCGGCAAAGCCTGCGTTCATGCGAGCAACGCCATTTAATAAAAGAATCATCTCGCTAGTAGGACTGACACCGATGACATCGACAAGGTCTAAGCCCATAGCATTGGCACGTTCTTCCCACTTGGTGATCTTGCGAATGACAAATTGCTCAAAAGGCAGCTGCTTGGCCAGAAACTTCTTCCGGCCAGCAGAACCAACTACCTTGCCTAATAGTTCAGTTGTCCCCTTCTTGTGCTGACTTGCTTTTTCTTGATCACCGGCAGCTATCGCGTCACGGTACATCTCAACTTCTGCGGCACCGGCAAGATAGTAGTACAGGGCATGACTCCAGTCATTCAAGCCGAGAGCTGCTAGAAATGCCTTTTTCATTAGCGGCCAGTCCTGGGCAAAAAGGGCATCTAGAGCCAATTCAAATCCTAGCAGCGCGGACACTTGCTTCATCTTGGGCTCTGGGACACCCTTGCGCTGGAGAACCTCGAGGGCACCATCCAGATCTTGAGCCGACGAACATAGACGTGCCTCCTCTAGACGCCATAAACCGGAAGCCGGGTACCGTTTCTTCATTTGCGTCAGAAGTTCAGCACAGCGCTCACGTGGGTAACCAACAGCGTCAGCAGTGTCATCCCAGATTTCGCGAGTAGGCAAGATATCGCTAAGGCCCATCAAGCCGTGATAATACGCTAATAGAATCAAAGCAGCAACGGCGCCATGTACGTTGGCAAAGGTCGTGCTCTCCCACAGGAGCCGGATGCCGCGCTGGCGATCACCGCGGAAACCGACCATGGACAGCACACGGGAAAATGCTGGTGGGATCAACGTAAAAAGGAAGAGGAGCACGCCAAACGACAGGTTAATACCGCTGTGGATGAACACGTCTCGCGCGTTGGTAAAGACAGTCTCATCTGGCGGGACGACACTAGTATGCGGTGCAGCCAGTATTTCATTGGTGAGATCTAGCGATGAAGAGGCCGCTGGTTGTTGGGGGGTCATTGTGCCAACAGGCGTGGGCGACTGACTGTCAGCGAACTCATCTTCGTCGAAGGCGCCGGGCATAGGATCTTTCTTGTAGGCCATAGCTAAAGACTCCTTCTTTTCAACCTTTGTCTTGCCAAGAGCCACATCTTCGACATTGAGCATTGCATCAAGAGAAAAATACGCCTTACGCAATTTGAGGAAACTTTTTAGAGCCTCAGTCACGCTTTCATGCAACACGCCGACGACAGCTCCCATAAGTTGAGCCTCGGCAAGGACTAGTTGATACTCAGTGCCTGGAGGATAGAGGCCACACATGGCAGCAGTAAATTCCTTCTGGGCACGGCGCTGGTCGTTGTATGCGCGGGTTTCGCAGGTCGTCAGCTGAGTAGAAGCGGCGTTCATGACGTCTTTCTCGAAGCCAAGGATGGCGCGCATGAAGCTAATCACAGCCAGACCCAGTGTGTGATAGCATGAATCGCCGCTTTGAAGAAGGGCTTCGGCGCCATCCATGTCGTCGTCCATGATAAGTTCCGTAGCTCTAAAAGCCTCTTCGATATCAGCCATCTCTTGGCGCATAAGCTCTGCCGGGGAAATCTTTGGTGCGGCAGGCTCAACAATGGTTCCGCGGAACCAGGAGGAAAGCCGACTCATGGTGGTGTATATGCGTTTGTGTGTGTATGTATGTGAAAATAAATAGCAGATATCAAACAAAAAAAAGACAACTGCACGGCCCACGGCCAAACAATGATAAGTCTAACTGTACACGGCAACTCAAAATGTCACTGTATCCTTGACACTTGAGATCAGGAGAAAAAGAAGAATATGCCAAAGAAGAAGGGTTTTCTAAGTTGAAAACTTGAATGATGTGAGAGCTTGGGGTTGTATATATAGGCCTACTGCGTACTGTGGTCTTGGCTTTAAATCAGGACAAGATGTAGAAGAAGATACAGTCAACCTAGTATGAAATATGCAGATAGAATGCACTATGCGCTATATAGATCTTATAACTAAAGACGTATTCTGTAAATTCACAATAGCCGCTACTAGCGCAAGCTTGATTTCTCGTCCTTTTTGCTAAGCCAACTAGCAGTGATAAGTCGCAGCAACTGAAGGTGACTGGACGCAGATAGGAGTAATAATGCCGCGTGGCACGTTAGTAAATAGATGCAAGAATCAGGAGATGGTTGATAACAAAGCCAAAGTCGACACACCACAAGATAAGATGAAGAAGAAGAAAAGGGTGGAAAAGAAAGAAGAGGAAACGCAAATCCTAAGCGCGGACGAAGGAGATAATAATAAACAATAGAAAGGGAAGACGAGTCCCTGGCTTGGGCTTGACTGCACTGACTTGACTTGACTGGCCAGGTCCTGTTTCGATTGCGCTGATAGCCAGGTTGCAACCTATAGTGAGAAGAAGAAGGGGAAAAAAAAAAGAAGGCACTAACTACGCTCGAATGACGAATATCATTTGAACGGTGTATGTATATGACATGTAACCCTACTTGCGTGATAATAACCCTAGAAGCCTGTTTGGCTTAAAGAGCGTCAACAACATGATAAGGCATGATAAAACACACGGCCCAGTTGATTGATCAAGTGAGTGAGTCGGACAATGTGCGCGTGAGTTGAACACAGACACTAGGCTTTGAATGTGCGATTACTGATGTGTTTTCAAGAAGACTATAATAAGAAAGAAAAGTAACTCTGTTGATATCCTTTTTGTTGCAAACAAAACAAAAAAGCTAGCACTGTTTGCCTCTCTATTTTTGATATTTTGCATACAAGCAGTGACAGAAAACATGTCTGGGTTATTAGCAGGGGCAACACAATTAGTGCTTCATGTCTCCACACTTTTGGCCCCGCATTTGTCATCCACGATCGCCAGGCTGAACCAGGCTTCGTGTGCGCTTGCAGCTCTTGTTTATAGCTGTGGCAGCAGTATAGCTTCACTCAGCGACGACGATCACGACCATTCTCCAAACGATCCTGACACAGAAAGCGCCACAATATTTACTGCCGACCTGTCCTCTGAGACGACGCCAATTATTTCTCACGCTAAAACTGTTTCGTACGGCACTGTCCCAGCCGTAATCACCACGCCCTACGCCTGCCAACCCGCTGCTGTCTTTCCGACTCTTTTATCCCCGCCAACTCAAGATCCAGCGTCTATTTCCACTCACCAGACTCGCCCAGACGTCATGACTTCTGCTACCGAATCGAGCAACAAGCCTGCTGAGAAGCAGCCCGCTTCCACTGACGAAGCTCCCGTCCAGAACAAGGCCGCCGTTGTCGGCGAAGACGACGAGTTTGAAGACTTCCCTGCTGATGGTGCGTAATCACTGAACTGGACAGCTAGTTTACATATCCATATTTTTCTCTCTCTTACTCTCTTAAGACTATGATCTCTGTTACTAATTACTAACAAATATCTACACTAGACTGGGCGCAAGAGGAGTCTGAGGCTGCTGGTGGTTCTGCTGCCAACCAACACCTGTGGGAAGAGAGCTGGGACGACGATGATACTAGCGATGATTTCTCAGCACAGCTAAAGTGCGTAACCTCCACCACTCCCCGACGACCAACTGATGACCATGCGCCTCGTGTAGCTTCATATGTCAACGATCCTTGCTCTTTGTAGCCTTGCCCTGTTGATATACGGCTAATAACTAACTACCATACTATTCTCAACTACAGGGAGGAGCTTAGAAAAGTCGAGGCTGCTAAGAAGAGATAAAAAACCACAATAAGTTCTCTTGAACCGAACACCGATCCTCTCGTCACGTCTTTTCCTTCCAGCAACTACTTATACAGCAACCAGCAGCTCCCGCTACACTCGAATCTACGCACATCCCCATGAAATATTTAATAATGCATATTTTTGTTACTGGCGGGGACATAAATGCGTTACTGCATTCTAGAATTATAACTCACCCTCACGTGTACACTTTTTCTAGAAAGACGACGAAAGACGACCGCTATCTCCTTTACTATGATGGCACACATAGCACAGCCATCCGTATTTTGTTCATGGATCAATAAATAATACCAATAAACGCAATATCTTTTTTTCTTTTCTTTTTTATTTCGCCCTTTGATATCGACAAATTTACATTTTATGGTTTAGGGTTCTGATGAAAACATTCTAACTGATATTATGTGGTACCTCCTTTGGTTGGGTTGGTTTCTGGACCCAAGAGTTTAAAGTTATGATATCATTAAAATTTACTATTTTTTATGTTTTATGCTAATATGCTATTTTTTATGGCTTGATTCAATCCTTTGTATACCAGAGTTGTAACTTCACAAAGTCTCATCCGCTCACTTGGTAGACAGAGCAACGACACCGGGTAGAGCCTTGCCCTCGAGCAGTTCTAGGGAAGCACCGCCACCGGTGGAAACGTGGCTCAGCTTGCTCTCAACACCATACTTGGCAGCAACGGTAGCAGTGTCACCGCCGCCGATGATGACGATCTTGCCGTTCGAGCAGGCAGCGACGGCAGCGTCTAGGGTGGCCTTGGTACCGCTGGCGAACTTCTCCATCTCGAAGACACCGCAGGGACCGTTCCACAGAATGGTAGAAGATTCGTTGATGGTCTCGGTGAACAGTTTGACAGACTTGGGACCGCAATCTAGACCCATCCATTTGTCTGGGATACCCTCGGAATCCGTGGCGGCGCCGGTGTTGGCGGTGGGGGAGAAATCATCGGCGGTGATAAAGTCGACGGGCAAGACAACCTTGACCTTGTTCTTCTTGGCCTTCTCCATCAGGTTGGCAACGTTCTTGGAGCCAGCCTCATCGAACAGAGAGTTACCGATGGGCATGTTGTCCAGAGCCTTCTTGAAGGTAAAAGCCATGCCGCCGCAGATGATCAGGGTGTTAACCTTGTCCAGCAGGTTGTCGATGAGCTGAATCTTGTCAGAGACCTTAGCGCCACCTAGGATAGCCAGGAAGGGGCGCTGAGGGTTCTCTAGAGCCTTGGCGAAGTAGTCAAGCTCTTTCTTCATCAAGAAGCCGGCAGCCTTCTGGGGCAAATCGACACCAACCATGGAAGAGTGGGCACGGTGGGCGGTACCGAAAGCATCGTCTAAAGTAGAGAAGTGTGATAGGTTAGTCGTGGAGAAAGAGAAGGTCGGACTGTCTCTAGAAAGAGCAGTCGCACATCGGACGTCCGTAAACTGTGAGAAGAAAAAAAAACTAAAAACTTACTGACAAAGATGTCACCCAAGGCAGTGAGGCCCTTGCGGAACTCAGCAACCTTCTCAGCATCGGCTTTGATCTTTTTGCCTTCAGCATCCTTAGCGGAACCTTCCTCCTCGATGTGGAAACGCAGATTCTCCAGCAGGACAACCTCGCCATTGTCGGCTTTGTTGACCAGGGCCTCGACCTCAGGGCCAACAGAGTCGGGAGCAAAGGTGACGGACTTGCCAAGCAGAGCCTCGAGCTCGGGAACGACGGGCTTCAGGCTGTACTTCTCGGTGACCTGGCCGTTGGGACGGCCCAAGTGGGACATCAGCACGACAGCCTTGGCACCGTTGTCAATGGCATACTTGATAGTGGGGATGGCACCGGCAATACGCTGGTTGTTGGTGACCTTCTTGTTGGCATCCAGGGGGACATTGAAGTCGACCTACAGGTGCGGGCAGCGATGTTAGCGGCGGTCAGATTGAGTGGATGGAGAAGGCATGCACAAGCGCCGTGGGCAGTGCTGAAGAAAGCAAGTGGAAGAGCTCCGACGAAGTAAGGCCTGGTGGAAGGCTTGAGAACAAGAACTCGACACAGAAGCGGGGCTAGATTGTATAGGCAACCATGTGACTTACACGGATGAGGACGCGCTTGCCCTTGAGGTCGACTTCGGTAATGGAAAGCTTATTAGACAGAGACATTTTGAATTGAATTATGGTGGTGATGATCTGGAATTGATAAGAGAGAGAAAGAGAAGAAGATGGAAAAATAGAAGGAGAAAAAAATAGGGCCACTCTGCGAATAATAAGCTAAGCTGTATCACACGGAGGGGAGAAGGAACGCACCTTGAGTCTGAGTCTAAGGAGCCGTGGGTTAGTGGGGTGTGATCCACTTATATACAATGGGCTGTTGTTTTTGTCATGTTGATTTTGCTACTTATTGCCATCTACTGTTCAATATTTTATAACTATGGTGAACCATCTGAGACTGATTATTTGTAAAGCCATTGAGTCCGGCACACTTAGACAGTCGCACTGCGCCGTGACTTGCTGACTTTGGGTATTTTGTTACTGCTCTTCTAGCTTAACATACAATTTTTGTTGCTGCGGACGGGATGGCGGGGTAGCAATGCTTCTGTATCTTTACTAAGCTTCTTGGAGCAGCAACCTGACTGAACTGGCTTGTCTGTAAATAATGAAACCCGTCTTTTTCTATATCTTTTATGCCGCATTATTACCCGAGGCTTTTGAGAAACTGATACTTTTCGTAAAAATCTTTTCGTCGGCTGCTATAAGCCGAATACTCTTGAGATGACAGCCGACTAGTTTGATAGTCGCTATATCATGCTACGGTGACATGTAAAGCCTGCATTGCATTCACACACATATAACGATCGCCTGCTCTACATCGGAAGATTACCTGATTTGATGGAAACCAGCTAATCTCTTTAGCAGGTCCGCGTTGTGAGGTTGTGACGTGATGCTTTGGCTGACCAAATCGGTGCTTCTATGAAGACTACGTAGAAACTTTTATTTTACACAATTTTTTTTTTTCAAATTGACTAGACGGGCTGTAGAGGGGTAAGTGATATGCATGGTCCAGGAGGACGGAGAAAGCTTTGGAAACAAGATGATGTGAGATGTGAGGCGAGACTGGTTAGGTAAGGTCTGATGAGGGGTACGGTAATAGTGTGCGAATGGCCCTGGACGGATGTATGGAGCAAGGGAGGCGCTCCCCACCACGGCCACCAGGAAGCTAGCCAACAAGTCCTCATTTCTTCGTCTATCTACTGAGTAGTGTCATAGACTGGTATTATAGAATACTCAAGGCAAGAACAATAGGTTAGTTCCGGCCGTAAACACTTGCTACTCGCTGTATATTCCCTGACTAGAGTATCACCGGGACAGAATATCAAAACACAGGCAGCTTCTATAGGTCTCGGCAGCATTGCGCGGCAAATGGAAACATTGGCATTTGGTGGATCTTTGCGAAGGGAGTGATAGCCAAGAACAAGGCGGGCATCAGATTTTACATGCTGCGACGGATCGAACGGTCTAAAATGCCACATTGAGGAACTCTAAGCGCCGTTATCTGCTTGCTATTGCTTCCCCTAGAAACCTATGGACTATGCATGTGGTTGTTTAGAGGGGCATTGATTTCTATTGGGTATTCTACAATCATTACGACGACAATAAGCTGGCTAGTCTGTTATCTGACAGTAGGCTTATTTTTTTAACTCATTACTGGATTAGATCTTGACTAGTGTTAGTTTATAGTAGTGGTACTGAGAGTATTAACCATACTTGTACTGTCATTTGTACCAACAGGAAGAGGGGATAGAGAGGTGTCTGTGCTGTGCATTCCAAATTGAAGAGCCGCAGTGCGGCTTATTTTTCGTATCCGCCCAAGTCTTCCTCCCACGACGCTCGCTTTTATAATGTTGCCGCACCATCTTAAACAAATCTAGTCTAAGCACTAGACCTCGTGTCTATTCGACTATATATTCGCAAAATCGGGTCGGCTGGTATTCAGTCTGGCCGAGATCTTGCTAAGCCTAGCCATATGATCTGTGTGTAGATGGAGTAGATTTCTGGCGTAAGCAGAACCCTTCAGATCACGTTTATATGGGCTGCAGAGTACAAAATATGTTGATAGTGATAGTTGGCTCAGGCAAGTTCAATAGAAGCTGGTGGATGCTCCAAGATCTCGGCATCCTCCGCAGCATTGGTAAGCGAAAGGTACGCGGTCCATGCGATGCCGACCGTAGAAACAAACGGCTGAGATAAGCAAAGTTAGTCAAGAGTCAGACGATTTTGTGAGATAGTGCTGAACCTGCGGATTATCAAACTTACAAGTTGGAACTGCACCGGCATCAAGCGGAAGTTCACGATCTGAACGGCTGGCCAGACCATCCAATTGGTCTTCAGCGTTGGAACATACATGTCATGTAGCTTCTTACGAATCGCTGGCATATGGCCGCCTTCTGCTAGAGTCATGGCTGTGAAGAAAGTGGCAACACCGACTGGGGCAAACAGTACCTGATCAGCCACCATTCGCTTTATGGCTGGACCCATGGCCGATGCTTTCGTTACAGGGAATGTACGTTCGAGTAACTTGAACCAGCCGAACTGGACAGGCGCCATCATGACGCCATAGCCTACGAAGCGCATCAGGCGTTCGAGATCGAAGGGCTCGGCGGGCACTGGCGCCCGCGGGATGATCGACGCACGACGAGCTAGGACTTCCTTTTCTGAGAGTTCGATATCGCAGTCGGCGGAGACGGATTGGCCATTTTGGCGATGCCATTTTTTATGGGTTTGGTTCGCGCGCACAGCAGTGATAGTTTGCGCAACAGTGTCGGCGACACCGCCTAGAAAACCGTTGACGCAGACCGTGGTAAGCAGAGGCTTCTTGGCATATTGATCGTTGAAGATGCTGATGATATATTTGATGTAGACCATGGCGATGATCCAGGGAATGATGTAATGAAGAGGCTGTTGAGTATTGCAAAATGGTTAGTTGAGGTGGACTTCAGACGAAGTTAAGTCGTGCTCTGGATTCAAGTGATGGGCGGCAAACAAATGGGCGATCTTTAGTGCAAGGGAGGCAAATGCCACATCTTGTCCCTAGGCTCAACTCAATCTATGCGAGGTGTTTGTGATGTGGCAACCGTGCATTTGCGCCGTTCAGCCTCTATTGGATCTTCACTGAGCAAGGCTGCATATGCAAAGCTTATCAACCTGCAGGATGGAATATTTGAATCCCATCGTGTTGACTAGCACTTGACATTTGAATGCAACGAATATTCCCTTGGATTCTGCAAGACCCGCTAACTAGCGAAGATTGATTACGGCAAATGGTTGTGAGCACCCACGATAAGAACTCTGGAACCGGGGGGGGGGGGGGGGGTTAACCTGACAAATAGATGCAGAGTTGAGTCCACGATAGTAAGAGACAAGGCAGGGGTCAAAGGCCTTGGAAGTAACGTACAAAGATGCCGCAGATATTATACTGGAGCGCTGGGCGACAGAAGCGCTGGAAGGCTTTGGTAAACGTCATGACCAAAAGATGCTAATGAATAGAAGATAATTCAAACTTAACACAAATTGGTACTTAGAGGAATGAAAGAGCAAGGCTTGGGAACTGAGGCCCGAGGATATGTAGACGATGGCAAATGGGAATCGACGGGAACGGAGATACTGGAAATAAGTATTATATGCAAGATAACGTAGAGTTGGCTAAACAGATAGATTACTGCATGCGAAGATAGATGCCAATTCACTAGAGAAGGAAATGAGATGCTTTATTTGAAAGAATTGCAGTTAGGATTTGTCAAGGCAATCTCAAACTGGCTCACACCATTGTGGCGATGCTACTAGATTATTGATGCCGTTTGATGGGCATATATTATAGCGCTTACGTGCACTGCAGGCCAGTCGTATTGGATGATTAGAACAAGACAAATGACAATTCAGGTCTAACTTACTCAGCATATGACTTTAGGGTTAGATACCAGGACACGCTGTTATAAAGGCCCTTCGGAATATACGAAACACATCGGCCAGTAGTCGTCAAATATATACAATTACAAAACACATCGACTTCTAAGCCCAGGAAACATATTATATGCTTACCTGCTATTTACTAGCAATAGATAACAAAACTCGTCATAGTTCACTTCTAATCGAATAATGAGTAAATTTTATAACAAAAACAAAACCAATCAAAAAAGAAAGAAAATGAAAAGACTAGGGAAAGTGATCGACAGATACAAGAACAACATACACTGAATTATCAGAAATAGACAGCCTCAACTTCAGCGTTGTAGTGTCTGCGTCCCAGCATCGTCTTATGAGCAAGGTATCTGCATTTTGGTCTTCATGGCTATAGGCTTAGACATAGACTGGCTCTTTAAGTCTTGCGGCATAATGGACAGAGTATAGAGGCGTCTTAGTGGCTGAAGCAGACATGATATGGCTCAAAGTAGGCCAAAGTAGGTGGCGAGGCAGCGACTAGCCATAGGCCGGCTAAAATCTGTTACTCAAATCCTGCTTGTAGACAATATACAGTTTGAATTGATAGCCTAAACGATCATGCGCCTTGTGTTATGAGAACTTGTTCTTATATTCGGTGTAAAACTATGCCTTTCTCCAGTAGTTGCTGCAGCATGTGACATGGTGCATAGAGAGAAGGCTGTCACTGTTGCAACTGACCTTTGTAAGCTGCTTGACAACCTGCATCTACCTCGATTCTGAAATGTCTCTGAACTTTTGTCATATGCCTAGATATGAAAAGAAGGCTTCGTGTCTCAGTTTCATCACGTTGTGATATACTAGCTTTGCGAGAGCATTTAGCATATGCTGGACAACTCCGATATTACCAATATAGAGGTAAATATGATTGATAATGTCTAGTGTAGCTTCCGCAGAAACTCTCACAGCATAGAGAGTAGCAACTTCTCCTGTATCACTCTCAGTGTAGGCCGCCGGTTCCAACCCCTTCAAGATCTTAACCTTAATCATAAGTACAGTTCATTCCGTGCTGATGGCACCTTTTTCATTGCGTAATTCATCAGAGTATACCTACAGTTCCTGTCCTGTAGGTTGCTATCATGCAGCTTAGCAAGATTATTTAGTCCCATTATATCCTTGCTGACTTTGACTTGCAGTGGCTATTCAGTTTCTGGAAATATCTGTTTGGGGTTATCAACATTCGGAGGTAGCTCGAAAATAGAAAACATAGATATGTAAACGTGTTTATATGCCATGTTTTGTGTAAGTGGGAGAGTTTGTATTCATCTTCTATATTCCAAGGGTATTTTGCAGCTACCTATATTTCTTCCATGTAATCAAACGACGTCAGGTTGGCTACTAGACAGAGCTTTAAGGCCTTCTACTAAGCCCCCCCCCCCTTAGAGTGGAAGCTCGAT